>BMAO01004409.1:0-18575 GCA_019973975.1 Trichonephila clavata
GCCAATGGAGAACTTTTACCCTCAACAGATTTAACGGTAATCATCCCCTCTACACGGTGGGTCTTCAGTGGCACCAGGACTCGACCCCGCGACACTCTGGCCACAAGTCTGTGACCCTAACCACTAGGCTACCCTAGCCACTTTCTTAGCTCAAACCAACAAACTTCATTCAGTTTAATTCATCATATTCAATACCGTTTCCATTTTCTCAAAATCCCCATCACTCTTCATCTTTATCCTCCTTTTTGACTTTCTTATCACTTGTTCCCGGAAAAATGAAGAGATTATTTCTGCAGGGAATTCCCCCCGACCCCCTCACACTTTTCTTCAAAATCAACGTAAAAATGATCCGGAACGAAGTTCCAGATAACAGAAAGAAAATGTATCTAAAAAACGCTTTTTCACCTGACATTGCGATGAATACCGCTTATAATGGAACTGTGGGAAAGGGGATCAACGTGAAAAGGACTTAAAGGGGTGTAGGAGAAGAAGTAGAACACTTCTCAACTCGCTTTGACGCTTCGTCGAAAAATCTCATTTCCCTCCACATATCCCCGGAGCAGGGGAAAAAATCGCCTGCCGAAGCCATTTCATACTTCTTGAAGTTCTATTAGAGCCCGTAAAAGGGCAAGGGGTTAGAAAAAAAATTTCAACGCATCTCTGCTAGAATAAACTCGGAGTTATCTACAGACCAAGTGGTTTAGGGAAGTAAAAATTGAACAATTGCGTATGCTTAGAATATTAGAATTGGAAACTTATTTAAGATATCCAACTACGCTAAAATCATAAAATTTTTCAAAAATAAACATTTTTTTTTATGATTTTATTTTATAAGTCATCTTATTAGCTTTTAAAAATACCAAGTTTTTTTTTTTTATTTTCCACTCACTAGAATAAAAAATGTTTTATTAAATAAGATACCATAGATTTAAGCGAAATGTCAAACTTAAAAATTCATTTTACTCGGAGTAAAGTTTTGTAGAAAAACTCAAACGGGGACATCGATTATTCAAAATGTTTTGAAAATAATGAACTGAATTTTTTTGTGTGAGTTCTGTATAATAGAAGTGTTTTAAGGGGGTAGGCTCAAGAAACTGTATCTCAGTAATGTTAAAAATAGGTATTTCTAAGGAACATTTATAAACATTCTATTGAATAAAAATCTCCAATTTTCTTTCTGAATATTCTTTGAACCATAATACATACTTTAATCAGAGATTTTATGAATAGGATGTCTAGTTATTTTTTTAAAAATATTTTTTGCACAAATCTGTCTTTTTTTCTTTTCAAAAAAGGGAAATTTTATGATGTTTAATTCTATAAATTAAGTCAGAATATTTTTTTTAAAAAATCCCTCGATTAAAGTATGTATTATAGTGTAATTATTAATTATTCAAAATTATAAGCTGTTAAATGCAGTAGCTTAGGAACAAATGTTTCTTATATAGTAAAAATGTTACTTTTGGGAAAATGGATTTTATAGTAATGGATTTAATAGACTTTGACAGGTGGTAAAACATTTTCAAAAAATTATTTAAAATACTTCTACTACATGTAGAATGATAATTTTTGCACCCATTATAAGTGTAAAAATTCATATTTTATTGAAATGGGAAAAAGTGAAAAATGTGTTTGGGGGCCGAAATTCATGAACATACTGAAAAACCCCGTTTATATAATTGTTTGTAAATTTTTACCCATTTTTTCCCATAATAATTTATTTTTCTGTTCTTAATTTTAGCCTTTTTTTCTGAAAATGCGCTAAATAAATCTAAAAACCCCCAAAAAAATTTATATCTCCATTTTTTTTTAGTTTGTCACATTTAGTCGGATATCTAAAGCATTGTCCACGAGTGTTACAAAAAAGTGAAATGCTTTAAACTTTCTTAAATATTAATATCCTGTAATATTTATTTTAAGGACATTGGTATAGACCTTTGATTCCCAAACTTGCTATGCAATGAACCCCATTTGATACCAAAAACATGGCCATGAACCTCCAAATGAAATGACTCCATTTTATTGCATAGTAGAAAAATTGTAAAGGATGTCCTGAATAGGAAATGTTGACACAAAAATAACGTTTTAATAAAACACTGTGATATCTCAAGTAGTATTTATTCAAATTAAAACTTTTGGTGTAATAATACAGTTTGTCTAAAAATTAATTGGGCAACTTCGTAAGTTAAAAACTTTCAAAATAATAAAGGAAATTGAACAGTTTAAAATCCGACTAATAGGAATATATCCTAAGTTTATT
The DNA here is from genome assembly GCA_019973975.1 of Trichonephila clavata. NCBI lineage: Eukaryota > Metazoa > Arthropoda > Arachnida > Araneae > Nephilidae > Trichonephila > Trichonephila clavata. Next base: position 2,261 of record BMAO01004409.1, read on the forward strand.
AAGGTATCCGACTGTGAATTTTGCCAAAAATTGACAGATTTTTTTTATGGTTTTGTTTTATGAGTCATCTCATTAGCTTTATAAAAATACCAAGTTTATCATTTTACGTTTACTAGAACAAAAACTACAAGTATTTTAGTAAAAGCAGATGACATTACTTTAAGCAAGATGTCACACTTTAAAACGCGTTTTACTCGAAATGTGAATTTTTGAAAATAATCAAACGGGGTCAGCGATTGCTAAAAAAGTTTTGTACATAATTAACTGAAATTTTTTCTGTATGTTCTGTATAATAGTAGAATTGTTTTAACCTTCATATTTATCAATCACTGTTTTATTACAAAATTTACAGTCCCTTATGTGAATATAATCACTTTCTTTTTAAGCATTTTCATATAGTAACCGAGATAAAGTGCTTTAGTTTTTGTAAAGAAGAAAATATCTCTTATCCTGAAGGTCATTGTGAAATTGAATAATATAGCAACACATTAGAGATAGAAAAATTAAAAATTTGTTCATAAACCATTGGTGCAGAATTGGCTGCGTTTATGCTATTTTTTGTCAATTTTCACCTATTTTTTCCCATTTTGGTAATAATAATTTCTTTTTCCCTTCTTAATTTTAGCACATTTTTCTTAAAATGCACTAAACAAATCTAAAAATAACAAAAAAATCCCTATATCTCCTTTTTTTTTAAAAAAAGTTGTCGCAACCAGTTGGATACCTAAATAGAGCGCTTTAAGTGTCATCTGGAAGTTGAAAAATCCTCATTCCATCCTAGAACATAAGAGATATATTCCTAAAGTAAACGTGTTTTGTGCATTGAATTCCTCGAATGTTCTCGGCCCATTTTTCTTCGTTGAAAAGACTGTTACAGGAAATATTTACCTGGACATGCTACAGATTTTCCTTGTGCCAATCATTAAAGAAAAAATGCGCGGGACTTACATTTTCCAACAGGATGGCGCACTTCATCAGTACGACGATGATGTTACATCTTACCTCAATGAAAAGGTTTCAGTTTTGATTGGTCGTGGAGGTGTTATTTAATAGTCATCATGATCTCCATTGTATTTCGGTATATGGCTGTACTTCTCAAACTTTCAATATTTGCGACCCAATATTCAATCATAGTTTTCCTCACGCCCCTCCCCTTCGTACAATAACAATGTATTGAATTCAATAATACTATTCTTTGATGATAAAGCTATAATACGACTTTCACCTTTTAAGTGCCGCCGGCATATATAAATGTCTCACTCAGCCAAGACATTATTTTCCCTGAACGTATATATACGTCTTTCCGAAGTACGATATTTTCTGTTAACTGCTATCCATAAAATTATTCCGAAGGCAAAAAAAGGGACCTTGACGGTGTTTGCGAAGATTGACTTATTTCAGAGGATTTGTTTATTTTTTCTTTTTTCTTCCACCCCAACCTCCACCCAGTACATGATACACACGCCTACGTGGAAAACGGTGGCATTGAGGAACGAATCGCATAACTTTTAATCGGTAGTGAAGGGATTAATTATAAACCGTACAAATTATCAAGATAAGTGTTAATTTTTGTATATAAATTTATTATGACAAGACCATAGGATCACTGGTAATTATTAAACTTGTTCTTAACTTAGTATTGTTAAATTAACTATAAAATACATTGTGCAGTATTAATACATTTATAAGTGTATTAAATCATTGTAAATGTTTATTTATTTTTTTATTATGTCAAAATGTGTTTTGTTTGTTTTCTTTTAGTAAATTAGTAAATTTTCTTAATAATCTTTTGTTTTCGACTTTTCAATATGCTCGCGCCCCCATCGTAGAGTTATCCTACAGTTCGAGAAACGCTGGTATATGGGGTTTTGTAAAGAATCAAGTGCCACTCCGTCATTTCCTATATCTATTCCTGAACTAAAACAAAGAATCTGGGCAGCAATTCATTTGATCGGCCAAAACATGCTGACAAATCTGTAGCAAGAACTAATTTTCCGATGGAACATTTACGTAGTAACAAAAGAAAGGCCATCAAACGAACAAAACCACATCAAACATTTGTAGTAATGGTAAATTTGAACTGTATTTCTCTATCTTAAAGCAATGTGTACTTTATTTATTTATTTCGCAAACTACATGCAATAAACCAGCGGTTCTTAAACTTTCGATTGCCACGGTCCCTCATTATGTATCAACCAGACGTCGCGGATCCCCAGTGGAGAACATTTAGTCCCCCTGGCAAACTCGAGTTTTGGGCCCTCAAGTTGGATTTTACAAAGTGTAAGTACTTGGAAGCAGTTAGGTTTGGGGCCCCCCAGAGCCCTGGGCTCCACCGCAATGTAAGGGTTGCAAGGTTGACCCCCAAGATTTTGAACACCTCTCCCTAACTCTCAACACGTGACTGCGTGATTTAAAGGAAACCGTTACCGATTGGCACGCTATGAATCCAGTTCTTAATTCCAGTTCAAATGTTTCTACAATTTTTGGAACATATTAAGCTGTAGTAATGGCTATTTAGTTACAAACAATATTAAAAAAAAATCCTTGATTTTATACTTTTGATCGAAATGCATGTTCTAGTAGAGTTTTTTCATTGGGGGAAATTTAGCGATCTTGCTTAGGATGGATATCTTTCAATTTTTCCTCGAGGTCTTATAAAGATCTCACCTGGGCTTCTAAAGGTGTAGAAGAATAGGAAGGAATACTAGCCATATTTCAAAGCAATCTTATTCACAATATTAAACACAACTCAAATTCAATTGATCAAGGCTAAGAGATGCACCCAATTAATAAATATGAAGACAATGAACGAGGTGCACGAGCTACGAGAAGACTTTAATCTTTAAAACACTCTTTCCTTCATAGCTCTTTCATAAAACACAATTTTCAATAGCTCTGACTTCTTAGCTATTTAATCTAGATTCAATCTTCAGTGACAGTTCGTCACCTTAAGTAATTCAATTATCAAATACTAAATATCTGCGATTCACATTCAAATTGATTAATTATTCCTCAGCTAGCAATCTATCCTATTTATATCGCTAACCTGAAAGCCTAGATTATATATACAAGGGGTGCTCAAATGAAAAGGTACGAAACGACATAAAAATGAAACAGTTAAATATTTGCATATTCCGCCAAGGGAGAATGTAGCGAGACATCTCGGGATGCCATTGGAGACTCTGACTGGGATCGGATCATGCGCGGGTGTCCGCATGCGCAGGAGAGAGCAAAGGCTCTTATAAAAAGCGGCGTCCAAATGATGCGAGCACAGAAAAAGCATTAACTCCGATGTGTACTGTGAGACACTCCGACGCCTACGCAGGTCCATCAAGAACAAAAGACCGGGGCTGCTCACGGAGGGTGTGGTTCTGCTCCATGATAACGCGCGTCCACACGTCTCCAGAGTCACACAAATGGAACTGGACAAGTTCCAATGGGAGACGTTGGACCATCCGTCCTACAGTCCGGACATGTCACCCTGCGATTTCCATGTGTTTGGTCCACTGAAGAAACACCTGAAAGGAAAGCGCTTCAACTCGGACGACGTACTCAAGGACACTGTGAAGGACTGGGTCTCGTCACAGCCACAGGAATTCTGGGAACAAGGAATCCTGCGGCTTGTTCATCAGTGGGATCGTTGTGCTCAGGCCTATGGTGTATATTTTGAATAAAGTCTATATTTGTACCCACCGTGTCGTTTCGTACCTTTTCATTTGATCACCCCTTGTAGTAGTCTTAATTTACATATTCACATTTTCTTCTTCGGAGAGGAGTTTTATAATAAAATAATTTTTAAAGACCAGAAATTCCCCAAGAAGACTGTTAGTTAAAGGAGAGCGGGTAGAACAGTCACAGCTTTTCAGAGTCTGTACAAGAGGAAAATCGTAGCACACATTAAATGAGAGACCTTCGTAGACCCCCTAGAAAGGTGTTTTGGACCCCCCCCCCTCAGGGATCCATGGACCACAGTTTAAGAACCACTGCTATAAACCATTCTTTTTGCCTAATTAATTTGTAGACACCCTGCATTAAACTTTTTATGGAACCACTAACGCTGTCGACGCACACCCCAAAATAATTTTAATTTTCCCGTACTCTATCACCAGCAACAAGGACCCTCAGGGGTCAGTTGAAACCCCTTTAGAAACCTAAGGAATAGGCATTGCATTTCATTATTAAATGTTCAAAATATTAAAACATGTTTACGAAATGAGATTTATTTTACCTTCTGCCTTTAAAGCCCCGAAGAAGACTTAAAAAAGATGTTTACATGATAAATCGTAGGTTTATTTAAATTGCGGTGAATTCTTTCATGCAAATGAAATAGCTTCGAAGAACAAAATTCAACAGTTGATATTGTTTAAATAAAGATTTAAAATAATTGAAAACATGTTTACGAAAACTCTGTGCTCCTTTCAATGTTCCCAGACATCTGGAAGTCGTTAAGTGACTATTAAACCTAAAGAATTTCTAATTGTCTTTTCAAATATTGACTGCTATCTATTTGAATGCAATGAAGCTCATCTAAAAAAAAGTAAAAAAGAAAGATCTTTCCATTTTATTAGAATTCATATTTCGTTTAATTTCAAAAATAATTTCTAAGAATTTTTAAGCCTGACGGCTTAATGACAAAATCCCTTAGCTAGACTCAGCAGTATTCCTGAAAATGGAAGGAAAATATATAAGCAAAATATATATTTCCCTTTTTTAAATTCCTTTTAGAGTGCATTTAACAACATTTAATTAATGGAATTATAAAAGTTTAAGGAACTAATAAGAGAGAGAAACTCCAGAGAATAAATATGGTGTTCAAGAATTAAAATGACTAATGGAAATAGCTTTAAATATTCTAATTAGAGTCATCTATTCGCATTCATTTTGTTTATTTATATTTGTTTGGAAGCTTTTTGAAAAGATACACTGTGTATTAAAGCTAATAGATACTAGTATTCATTTTTCTATTCGAATAATTTGATACCGTTTTTTACGAAGTTTAAACCTAGATCTTGATAACACTTTGTTTGAAATTAACAATGGTGAAAGGCGGTTCTTACTTTTGTTATCATAAAATACGCACATAATAAAAATTACATGCTTTATTTACAACAGAGATTATCAAGTTTTTACATCATCAATTCCTTTAAAAAGAATAATTTTCACCATAGACCTTTTGTCATGGTACCTCCTCGTGTTATCTGAGGTGAAACCCTAGCTCATAAATTTGATTTCTACGGGGATCCGAACGCAGTATAAATGGAGAAGCCATTAAATTAAACTCAAAATGATGACAGTCAAAAAACTTGAACAACTTATTACAACTTAGAGGCTGCATGTGTAATTTGAGACACCGAAGAAGCAGGCATTCTTATAAAAATAATTACTTTTTATTTCTTATTGATCAACTTATGATTTATTCAAGTTAAATAACCATGGGTGCAATTTTATATAAGTTTCCTAATATAAGTTTAAGATTATAAAATAAACACCTCTGAATCCGCTTGTAGATCTTGTGATCTCTGATCACTTGTCGGATCTTTCCTAATCTGCTACAGTCCTTCTTCAATTCTGCTTCTCAATACTTATAATTTCCATTTCTCCAAACGGCAGTTCTTGTTTGAAGGATAACTTAAAGAAGAATGACTCACTACTGACTATTAAGGACAAACGACTTATGATTTTTTCTGACACACCCATTGCCAGGGTTTAAATAGCACTTACATTAGCATAAAATAAAGGTATCTCTTCGGAAGGTGGTTTTAAACTCAAACCACAGTTAAATAATAATTACCCCAAGATTATTATTTGAAGGATCACGGATAAAATCCGTCACAAACTTACTGTTAGTAAGTTAAACACAAGCGATGACTACGCAATATGCAAAAAAGACAAGACAAAGAATAAAAATCAATTGGTACTAATCTGAAATGATATACAACCCTCGGACTTGACAAAGTGAAAATCCTCCGTAATTCGTTGTGATAAAAGTAGCTACACAAATATAGTGCATCCCCGTATTAGTGTAGCAATATCGTCCAGACATCTTCACTTCTCTATAATCATCTCACTAACTATTTATATACTATTCGGTAGTGACATTATTATTTATATAGAGGAATCGTTCTAGCTTAAAATGTTAATTTGGCTGAACGGAAGAAAACCAGAGTTATAGATAGGTTGACCTCGCTCATAACCTATTGTAATATCTTTACATTTTTTTCTATAACATATTGCACACAATATAATCATAATACTGTTAACTGCACACAATAAAACACAAAGATAGCAATCTAATTACAAATATGATCAATAATCTTTTAAAAAGTGGTTTATTAGATTTATTTTAATACTATACCATCCTGCTTTAAATGCATGGATCCTATTTCCATATGCAAATTCAAATTACATTTATACACTTTGTCGCGGTACCTTCTCCTCATGTTGGATGAGGGAGAGAAAAGTTGCGCTCTTTAACCAGATTCTTGGGGGGGGGATCCAAACGCAGCAGTGATTGAGAAGCCGTTAAAGATTATCGCAGTAATTCACTTTTATTAATGTTACGTTCAACCCGATTACGCGATACGTAGAAAAGATAATAAACAAATAAATAATGAATATTTATCTTTGATGAAATGTAACCCAGGCCTCGCCCACGAGAAATCTATTATTTTCGAATAGCGACTGCAATTCAGAAATAAATGACTATAATTCCTGCAATACTTTCATGGCCATATTATCTACGTAATCTCTATTCTCTATCTCACTGACTATTTATATGCTATACAGTTGAGACGTTCATTTGCAAAGTTGAGTTGTTCTATCTAAAAGTGCCCATTTGTCTTGAATGGGGAAAAACCCAGTTAAAGGGGATAGACCTCGAGAAAATCCCTCTGTTACAACTTAAAACATATATTATTATCTAAAACTAGCTGCATGCCCCGGGCTTTTTCGTGTATATAACTTTTTTGCCCACAAAAATTTCCTCTTCCCGTCTTGATGTTAACACTTCCTGGCGTGTGTGTGATTTCTATACTAATGTCACTAAAAAAATTTTTCGAAATTTCTTGCACCTCTTGCTTTCCTTTCGCTTACCCCGGTGTTGCACGGGTTTTTCTCAAGTGTATAATTTTATCCCTATTGGGTGTTTCCCTTTCCCTCCCAACGCCAGTAATGGGAGACGTGTGCGCAATGTGAGGGATTTTTATATGTATGTCATTAAAATTCTCTTTCTCTCTCTCTCTCTCACTCTTTCTCTGTCTATCTATCTCACTCTATCTTACTCTCTCTCTCTCTCTTATAAGAAATTTCTTCTACTTCTTTTCCTTATATATATCTGGAAGGTTTCTTTTCCCTCCGCTTAGCCCGGCGTTGCACAAGCGTTTTCGAGTATAAAACTCTTTTCCCACTTTTGTTACCCCAGGTACAAGATAGTTGTTCAAATTTCTATTTTCGATTTATAATTTGCAAAATTAATCTAGTTTTATTCACAAGAAAAAAGTCAATGTACGATTTTATTATTAAATTAATTTAGTAATGAAGGATAAAAAGCACAACGGTGTTTTAAATTTTTTTTAAAATATTAGATTATACCCATTTTTGTTAAATAATTAATCAAAAAATTCTTACCGATAGCTATTGAAACGACTTCTTATTTCTAGATGTTTGGTTATTTGATTAAAAATGTGTAACTTTAATAAAAGAATTATTATTATCTAAAATAATTAAAGTCCTTAAAAAATTAAAATTTTAAAACTGAAAAACTGTTATCCTCATTAGACCTCTAGAAGACTATAGAATTTTTAAAAAATTTCATAGACCACCAACGGGTTTCGGTCGAAACCCGTTGGGAATTCCTGATTCATAACATTAAAATATGTCTGGACTTGACGTAATACTTTTCTTCGTGTACTGTATTTTCCAATGACCAAAACCTATAATAAAAATATCGTTATCTATACAACTTTTACTTCACCCCTCGAGTTTGATACATGTCTGTGATCCCAATCGTCACACCTCCAGATCTTTATTTTTCTAAAAGCATAGATAAAAAACACTTCTCCAGGATTATCGACAGGAAGTATGTGTGTGTGTGTGTATGGGGGGATATGTGTATGCCGCTTATCTATTTTCTTCTTCGGGAATTATCAGGAGAACCCGAAAATTGCGAATTCAGGACGGATTCTCGGAGTTGAAGCCATTTTCCGGTTGGCCTCGCCAGAATTCGATTGGTTTCGCCTTTTGAAAGATGATTTTTTTTCTTCTCTCCTCTCTTTTTTTCTCTTCTTTCTTTAATGCCTGTCGGATTTCTAAAACTACGTGTTAAGTCTTTCCAAAAACTTCGGGTTATTTTTTTGGTAAAAAAAGATTTAGAGATAAAAAAAATTGAACTGGGGGAATTGAAAATGGAGTGGTAACGTACACTTATTTTTTTTCCTGCTTTTTTAGTTTCATGAGTTAAGATATATTTGAGGAGGGATGAAAAAACGACACATATCATCGTCTAGATTTTAAAAATGGATCAAATAGTAGGGGCGTTCTTTTCAAAAACTTTGGATATCTTTATGTAAGCCGAAATGATTGAATTTGGGAATGATTACTTCTCTTTGGCTCACAAAAGGTTGGGGAGAGTAACTTGATAGCATAATCTTATGAGAAATACATGAAGTGTGATGAGATGGTTGTTGTATGGAAAACCCAAATCCTCCAAGATCATATGAGATATCAAACATCAAATAAAGGGTGTGTTATGAACTACATTACATTTTTCTTAGACACAAATGTCCATATTAACACTAAAGCGCCCGTCGGCGTCGATTGGACACCGGACCCTGTTTATTTTGCTTTTCCTTTCCCATTCTCGCAGATAATTTGAAAATTTTTCGTAGCTTTTAATAATTTTCCATGGCGAATATACAGAATTTTAGTTTGTGGTTCAAGGTTAATTAGGAGAGACTTTAAAACTAAATACACTGGTGTCCAAAAGTTAAGCATAAATCGTAAAATGCGAAAGACATGGAGTAAATATTCAGAAAATTATTCCAAATTTCTTGCGGATATTAATTGGTGAAGAAGAAATAATAGGTTTATGCAAAACTTTTCAGACGACTACGTCCTGCGCGAAACACCGGCGCATGTCGGAACGAGAGAAACCGATTCACGCGCATAGCAGTTCAGACAAGTTTCGTGCAACTGCTGTGCGAAGGAACGTAGTTAACCATCAAACAAGGTGAATGATGGCATAAAATGCCAATTGGACATGTTTACGAAAGGAAGAATCATTGGAATGTTGGAATCCTCCGATCACAAACCGAAGTGTCTCGAATTCTGAATGTGGATCAGTCTGTGATCTCAAGATTGTGGCAGAGGTTTCAAAGAACGGGAGATGTTACCCGACAACCAGTATCAGGTTGACCAAGAGTCACAACCCCTCGCCAAGACCGATATCTGGTAATAAGTGCGCGACATCAGAAGGGCAGTACTGCCAGAGCACTGGGTTCGGCGCTCACAGTCGCCACAGGAATACGAATTTTGAGACAAACTGTTTACAAGAGACTCAATCATGCTGGGCTGTACGCCAGAAGACCAGAAGTTTGCATTCCCCTCACGTCTGCGCATAAACGCACTCGTTTGAACTGGAGTTCGAAACATCAACATTGGAGTGTGGGAGAGTGGGCCAATGGGATGTTCAGTGAAGAGTCCCGATTTAGTCTGAGTAGTGATTCTCGGCGGGTAACGATATGGAGAGAACGTGGAACACATTTTTAACCAAGAAACATAACGGAAAGACATACTTTTCCATGAAGAGGAGTAATGGTATGGGCAGGCATCATGATGGGTGGCTGCACAGACCTCCATTTCTTTGACACGGGGTCTGTAACTGCTCAAAGATACAGAGATGAAGTTCTTGAGCCTTATGTTTGCATGTTTCGAGGTGCTGTCGGTCCTGACTTCATTTCCATGGATGATAATGCGCCATGTCACCGAGCGGTGCTGATTGATGACTTCCTTGAAACGAAAAACGTCCAGCGCATGTCGTGGCCTGCGAACTCCCTTGATTTAAATCCTATCGAGCATGTATGGGATATGCTCGGGAGACAAATTGCAGCCCTTTCGCACCCACCAAGCTCCGTTACAGAACTAAATAGAGCTCTCCACGAAGCTGTGAACCGTTTGAGCCCACAACTCATTCATCATCTCATAGCAAGTATGGTAAATCGCTGTGCAGCGTGCCTGGCTGTCAAAGGTGACCACACGCCTTATTAAACTGCAGCATCAGTATTTTATTTAATGTTTTCTTTCATTTTTTCTTTAAAGTGTGAATCCTTTCTATGCTCAGTTTTTTTTTCAAACTGCTACTTTGGATTATAAAATTAATTATTACCATTCTTTTGATTTGCTTCCTTATTTTATAAACATTTTACACTCGCATATCACGTTTCCCGCCATTCTGATTTACAGTTTCTTCCTTATTCACATAATTATCAATTATGCTTAACTTTTGGACACCAGTTTATATCTAGAACGTCCGCTGGTGTCGCTTTGACTCCAAGGCAATTTATCATTATAAATAGCTGTTCAGCAAACGATATTTCACGAAGTAACCATAAGTTAAACAACCTCCGGAAGTAATATCTCGCATTTATTTGACATTGAATGCAGTGTTATACGGTTCACAGCAGAAATGAGTCAGACCATTGTGTCTGTTTCGTTACGAAGCATTTGGTAATCTGCTCATAAAAAGAATTTCATTCTATTTTCGAACCTTGTGCAGAGCAGACACCTTGAAACGATGGCTGATGAAATTGGTAATTTGTTGAGAGAGCTTACTGAGAGTGAATTGGATGGAGGTGATTTGTCTTGTTCTAATTTAGATTCCGATGAAGACAAAAGATTGAGTGAAAGTGACTGCGAGGAATCTGAAGAAAGTGCAGTTGAAATTGATAATATTCCAGTAAATTCTAATATATATGTTTCTAGGGATGGCCAGAAATTTCAGAATGGATACCACATAATAGTAATGTTCCTTGAAGATGTGGGACTCTGCAGCGAAATGTTTTGCGGCAAAGCAGTGATCCAACAAACTTCGCGAAAAATAATGTCAATTAGTTTGTTATGAGCTCATAGCTTCTTTTCATTTCGTTGGTAACAGTTTATTAGAGCATATGAGGAAATGCACTGAATAAAATGTTTTATAACTAAACCCTACTGGACAATAATCCTCAATTATTTAATTATTACAATTATTGTATATAGTTTTATATCACGGTGTCGAAGCGATACCGGAGGGCGTTTAATGGTAATCGAAATCCCGGACGTTCTTGTGTTAAATCTCAAAAAAGGTATAGTGGCAGCGGTAACCTAATGATCAAATGCTTGTGGTTAGAGGATCTCGAGCCCTAGTGGCAAAGAAAACCCTCCATGTAGGGGGATGATGCAAGTCAAATCTGTTGTCACTCACAGTCCTCACGTTGGCGTGTTGTAGTTTTAAGACAGGGACCCAGTTCAGGTGTCGTTCTCGTCCCTTGACTTCCTTTTTTGCGTGCGATGTGTATGCTTGCGTGTTATTTACTTGTGTTCTTGATAAAACTCTTAAACTACCCCATTTGAATACAAGGAATTTTTGCTCTATCGCTTCATTCTCTGCGCAATATAAATTCTACAGAAAAATTTGTTGTAGAAGTTCAGTCTATTCTGTACAACCTTGAATACTGTGATATCCACTTTTCTTTTGTTTGGGGCCATAGTGGAAATCTCGGCAATGATAAAGCGAACCGGTTGGCTAAAGAGGCAACTTGCCAAGATATGAGCCTTTCGATGTATGTACCGTCGTCCCACGGGAAGCATTTAGCTTGGGAAAGAACTGTTTCCGACTGGAACTCCAATTTCTTGGCCTCACCTAAAGCTTTGTGGACGAAAAGGTTTTTTCCGGCCATTTATCAACGGCTAAAATGTAAGAAATTTGTTACTGATTTTAAGTTATCTCAGATTCTAACAGGACATGGTAATTTTAAGAGCTATTTATATAGGTTTAACTTAATTAGTAATGATATTTGTTCTTGTGATCTAGATGCTGAAACCGCGGAACATGTCTTGTTGTATTGTAATCTATATTCTTGTAAAAGAAAAAATTTTAAAAAGGATTTGAAACGCTTAGGTATTTTCTGGCCGCCTATTTTGTCTTTGTTGGTCAATTATTCTGATAGCCTTAATGTCTTGAGAAAATTTGTTTACTGTATAGATTTTTAAAATCTTATAGATGCCTTCCTTTCTTTATATTTGCGTATTTCCTCTCTTCCTTTTATTTATATTTGTCTCTTTTATGTTTTTTTTTTCTTAATTATGTTTTATTATTATTATTGTTATTATTTTATAATGTTGTTACACTTACATCTGTAAGCCTCATATTATGCAATGCGGAGCCTCAGGAGTTTTGCAAATAAATTTATTTAAAAAAAAATTAAGTATATATCCAGGACTTTAAAATGGCATTTAATTTTTAATAAAATTTTATTAGTAAATTCTTATTAAATCCACTATATTATTAGTAAATTAGTATTCTCTTTTTTTTGGGGGGGGGAGGGAAGAACATTTACGGTACCTTGATGCGACGTACTTTGTATAATTTTATGAATTTTGCTTTCTTATGGTTTTTTACAACAGTAACGTAACGAAGAATATTAGGGCCCCCTGCAAAATCAGGCTTTGGGCCCCAAGCCGGATCTTACACAGGATTGCATGACCATAACATATCATGGGCTTTTTGTCCCCTAGAATCCTGTCTTTCCTCCTCTTCACACGCGATGCGGGGGTGTATGTTACGCCACTGTGACTGTGAAATTGTAACCGGAAAAGAAGCGCTCCTAAATCTGGGGGGGGGTCTCCAAGGAAAATGGATTATTGCTAATTTTAAAATAAAATTGTCTGAAAAATGAGACAAGTTTCATAAACTTACGCTTTTAATTGTTTTTAATGGTTTAATCCAGTGGCGTAACGGATATATTAGGGGTTTTAGACCCCAAGGATCTTACAAAAGATGCAAAACGATAGATTTGGGGCTGCCTTTTAATCCTGCCCCTTTTCAACTCGAGGGTTACAGGGGTGTACATTACGCCACTGGTTTCCAATATATAATTGAAAGTTGGGATATTTGTGCATATAGTTATAGCAAGTATTTATTTATTTCAGTTTATTTTTGGAAATATTGTATTTTCTCGACTATAGCCATCGATTTGATGTCTTTTTTTAAAATTGGTTTGTGTAATTTTTATTTTACAGAGATTCTGTCTTTCTTGGAGAGGTTATTCATTCCCGAAGGGTCAGTGTTGGGATTGCAATCCCTTAAGATGAGCTTGGTTTCCTTGGGTAAGTCAATTACCAACTCCTTAAGAGTTGATTTTCTTTTATAAGTGCTGTTAACTTTCTTACAATACATTGCACAGCTGCAGTACGATATTTATTTAGCTGACTAAAAAAACTATTACTTCTCTAATTCGTATCCATGGATTAAATGTATCGTAAAAAAAGGGAAATCTCTAGCTATTTCAACAAAGGTCTTGATCATTTTTGTTTCATAATTTCTAACGCTCAATTTACACAAATTATATATATAGTTTGTATATATTTAAAACATAGGCCGTCGTTTCTATCAATGAATTTACAAAGTTCCATTCCACCACTCTAGAACAATTTGAATGATAGATCTTTAAATCTTATTAAAACATTTTATAAAAGAAACTATCCTCGCAACTCTTAACAATTATTTGCTTTAGCCTGCATTATTCTAAATTAGGAGAAAAAAAGATTTAAAATGATAGGATTCCGGAGTCCTTAACACTTAAATACATAGCCAAGTAGATCTATAACGTATGTTTAAAACCTCATATCTCTTTATATAACAACCTTTTTGCATGGTCTCTTTTTTTTTTTTAATATCAATTTTACCACAACTATTTTATCATTTCGCAAGACAACTAGAATCTTTGGCAGTTTATTTCTTTATATGCGACAATTTTCATTCATTTTACGAATTATGATTATTTATGAGAAAAAGGTAATAAAAATATACAGAAAAATTGTTTTCTGGTGGAAACAAGGTAGAAGTAACAATAATATTTATATTTTTGCCTGTACTGATAATTGTATGCAAGGAAAATGTATAACTATACAAAAGAATTCCTATGGGTTTTTTTGTATATTTCCCATTAATTACAATCCTTTTTCGCGGTTGATTTAAAATTTTATTCATTGAAAAAAAAAATTCGTGCATTTAAGGATTTAAAAATCATTCCCGAATGTTCATTTTTGTCGTTCTTTGATTAAACAATTACAAAGAATTTTTATTAAATGTTTCAGTATCTAATTTAAAGAATATATAAAAAATACCATATTATCAAATAATTCTATCCTGATATGTAATCAATAACGCCATGAAGTATCTGGATAATGGAAATGAGAAGCTATTGACTTCCCTCATTTGATTTGGTCACTTACTGATACCATTTATAGATGACCCCTTTTGAGAGATGGAATCTAATAATCAGTTTCTTGATATATGATTCATTTAAAATGAGTCAAAATGTGCATTAGTTTTGATCAGTCAATTATCGAAAGTAAATTCTTATTTTATGTTTTTGTGGTGAGCGTTAGTTGAAGGAACCCTCATAGGGTGGTTTTGTGTTGTCTATGCGCCCGGTTCTGATGTTCATTATGAAAGGAATGACATGGCGGTGGTAGAAGGTGATATGATAGATTTTTTTTATTTTTTTAAAAATTTTTTTTATATATATCTTTATCATTAATGGTGGTTTGTGTAGTTATCATTTAAGTTTATGTTTGAATGTAATGTTTACAGCGGACTCTCTCCCGCTGAAATGTGAGAGCTCACCAAACGATGAGATATTTTTTAACCCCTTAACTGCTAAGGAAAAGTTACGAAATTCACCCCCCAATGCTCCCGTTTTTCCACAGGCGCGCGTTGTGAAAAAGTGTATTGGTGGAAAAGAAAAGGCGTGTTTTTTTATCTAAAAATTATTTACTTTCACTTTAAAAAAGAAAGAAAAGAAAGGGATGAAATAATAAAATGAAAATGCAAGAGTTAATCACAAGAGCTACAATGTAATAAAAAATAAAGTATACTTATCTGTTCTGTGATACATCCTGAAACTTGGTTGAACACCTAATCCAGCATCACATTCATTGCATTCGCACAAAAAATTACGATAAAAAGCTCCTATTACACACGGTAAGCAAAAATGTCAGCAAATGAAGAATAGAAAAGAGCACACTCAAACGAAAATGCATGAAAAATTGTTTAGCTGTGAATTTCATCGTTCTAGGAATATAACCCTTTTCCAAAATAAGTAAATTCTGTAGACTGTCAAGTGTTGAACATTTCAATGGAGCACTCGATCTCTGTCGAGATCTTAATCTCCCATCTTTTCAAGTTGGGTGGTAAGCATTCGTCTTATAGTTTGCCCTTTTTTGTTATGATTTGAAATGTAAAATTTCCATGTGTAAGGTGAGTTAAAATGTCTTTTTGTCGGCGGGTTGTCTGAGTATAGATGAGATGTCTAGAGAATTGGGGGGAAAGTTGTCGGGGGAGTAGGTGATGTAACAGGGGGTTTAGAATGGCTCGGAGGAAGGCAAAATCTTCGGAGGGTAGGAGAGCAAGCTTTCCTATTGGCCGGGCAACTCGACTCCCATTGGGAGGTCTAGTGTACTCGGAGGCGTGTTGAAGAGTTTGGGGTTTTGCTGTGAGGTTTTTATGTAGTTTTTGCAATTTGTTAGAGTAGATCAACTACTCATAATTTTTCATTACATGTTGGTAGAATACTTCTATCCTGTCTTTTCCCTTGGCCGCTCTTAGCTGTTTCCCCAGTTCCAAAAGGAATGGGTAATCAGCGAAGAGTTTTTTATAATTTCGAACACGGCGTCCATTATTCCGAAGGGCTTTTCATTAGTGTTTTCGTTAGTTGTGGGGGGGGGGAGTTTTGGCTTTGGGTTGTTGTCTGTGTGTCGGGTTGTGGAGTACTTGGTTTAGTTATGGAATTTGTGCCTTGGAGGGCATCGGCATAGGACAAATCCTTTGGGGTGGCCTTGTCGGCTTGAAACAGATTCCTGTTTTCGTTTTTATTCTGAACTTGGTCGGTTGTTTTCTTTTTAATTTGGGGGTATTTGGGGCAGCTAAACGAACTGGCCAGGTGTCCTACTTCTTTGCAATTGATGCATGTGGGATTTTCAAGTTTTTCCTTAATATCGCAGTTTTTCGTTCTGTGTTCCCGCATTTGAGGCTCTAGTACGCATATGGCAGTATTTG
>BMAO01004410.1:0-77314 GCA_019973975.1 Trichonephila clavata
TGGTGTAATTAGAACAGTTAAGTGTTAACTCAGTTATATTGTCCTTTTCAAATTATCAGTCTTCATGTTGACTCAAAATGTTCATTAATTAACCATCAATTAATAATTGGAAATACACTCTATGTATGAAATGAATGACATTAAGACTAATTAATAACATTCCACGGAAGACTGGTTCTATAATTCTAAGCTCTTGGGTGAGAAAATAATAACAGCTGCATTCCAGTTCAAAAATAAAATGATTAATTCTTTCTAATAAAAGGATAAAAATATGATTAATTCTTCATATAATTTAAGCCAATCGGACCGCCATGTGTACATAAACGTATCACAATTTCGATCGAGCTGGTAAGATTTCGCAAGTCATGAATTTATCAGCAATTCGGAATCTAAATGTGACACCAATAGTAGTCATACCATATAGTAGTCAATCAATGACTACTTTAAATAGTAGTCATTGATTGTAATGTTAATTATAATGAGAAATAGAGTAGAATTTTTTTCTTCTTTTAATATGTGGTCATGGAGTTAGGGATTTTTAAGTATGATCACAAAGATCGACTAATTATTGAAATATTGAAAAAAAAAACAAAAAAAAACTTCTTTTTCCTTAATTAAATAAAACCAGGATTTTACAGTTACAATTTTTTCTTTAATATTCAAGATCAACAAAAATTCATCAGTTCTTAAAGAGAAAAGCATTAAAGCTTCATGGACAGAAAAGTATCAGTAAATGTTTTTTAGGTTCGGATAATTTAGGCAAAAAATTTTTGAAATTAAATTTTAACAATGAAAATGAACGGTACTTTTTTGATGGAAAACTATAATTGAAAATTTAATATTTCAATTATGATTCATTATTCGTAACGCAATTTTACGTATCAGGATAAATAATGTAGTATTATTCTAATTTTAGTTATTTAATACCATATTGTAAGTTGCTTAAAATTGTTTTTGTGGCTGATTTATAAATATATTATCAGATTTTGGAAAGGTTTATTTACAGGTGTCTTCATTTTATAGCAAAATAAATTTAAAGGAATTTAGTGGGAATACATGTTTAGAGAGATAGATAATTTATCAGTTACTTCTTTTTTACAAATAATTCACTCCTTAACCTTTTTTTATAAAAATGCGATTTGATTTCCCAATGAAAAAATTGTTATAACTACACATACTATCGTGAAAGACATCTTTTTTTTTCAAAATCCGTTGCGTAAATAATAGTTATATATTGATTTTTATTTTCAAAGGATAACTATACTTTTGTGTTTCATAAAGCAACTTTTATTTTTAAGACGTCTTAAAACAAAGAACCAATTTTAAAGAATTTAATGAATTTTATGATTTGATTAACAGAGAAAGTTTTACTGTTTTTAGAAAATATGCAAAAAAGATAAACCACAAAGAAAAAAAATCATAAGCAATGTATAATGTACAAGTCAAACTTAGTTTCATAAACTTTCATGCCCATTAATTGTCAATAAAACCTTAGATCTGGGTTGGCCAGCCCGTGGCACGACTGTGCTGTAATAGTAGCATGCGAAGACTTATGAAAAATTTAAAAATTCAAAAAGATAATTAATATTATTACTACCGTTTTATTGAAATGCGGTTGTCCCAGACAAAAAAAAAAAGACATCAAAATTTATTTTAAATACATTTAATTGAATTACAGTAGAAATTATAAAGTAGAAAATACTCCTTCATTGTTGTGCGAGCTGGCTTTTCAAAGGAAGTGCATTCGTGAGATTTTGGAATTTGATGGAGCGTGTTTTAAAATATCTGGAAGAAAACAATGAGAACTACCCAGTGAGCGTTTGATACTCAAGAATGCAGATTGACTTTGGGATTTAGCTTTGCTTACCAATACAATGAGGCATTTAAATAATTTAAATTTATAACTACAATGACAAGAGTATACTTTTTTTCTACTCTAATTGATCATATATCTTCTTTTTTTCTCGATTTTGGAGATAAAAATTAACAATTTCACTTTAATGCAGAAACTATCAATAAAAGTTAATAATCCCTCGAGTTACCATAGTTTTAAAATTTTTTATTCACATTTTTGCAGTATTCATTCAGTGCTAGGTTTGATGACTTTCAAGACAACAGTAAAAAAAAAACGTAAAAAAATGTTGATATTTTCATACATTTTTTTTCATAATTTCTCGGCAAAACGTTTATTGTTACCCACCTGAAACCCAAATCGGAAATATTGATCTACAGCTCCATGCTACATCAAAAAGCAAAAATATAAGGAACTTATTTGAATTGCAAGGAATCTGAATTAGTTGAATTTTGAAAAGTTGTACGAGCAAGCAATTTCCAAATTTACTCGATTTGGCTGTCAGATATTGTTGTAGGTTTGGATCAATATGTTTTTGAACAAATGTTTTTTGTTATGAATATAATAAAATCAAAATATAACTCAAAATTTACTGATATACACCTAAAAAACAACATAATTTTGTTAGCATCTTCGAGTACTAATCTTAATATTAATGAGTTGGTTAAAAAAAAAAAGACTACAAATTCAAAAGCCACGTTAAAAAAGTACTGACTGTTTAATAATTATTTAGAACTAGATGTCTCAAGTTACTTATTTTTTTTATAGCTAACCTAATTAATTTGTGAACCTGTAAAAAGTTTATTAACTATAAAACTTAAGTTTGTACTTTTGTCTTATTTATTATATTATTTTTGAATTCCACTCTTAGATTTACATAAAAATGTACTATTTACATAAAAATTCCATAATAAGCCTACAAGTAACATTTTTTCACTTTTTCCTATTGTTTTGTTTGTTGGAAAAGTTACAAGTGGCCCGCCTAATTTTTAATCATATAGTGGCACTCTTCCCAAAAAGGTTGTTTCACCCCTGTCTATATTTCTTTCGGAAAGTTTAAAAGCTTTGTGTTAACAACCCATTTAGGAGATCGGCTTTGCGAACACGGAAAATTAACTTTATAATTTTTAAAACATTTTTTTGTTACTTTTCAGTAAAAGAAAAATTTTAATTTTTTTCGTACTTTAATTGTTGATTAATATATTAATTTTATTTTCATATTTTGAAGAAAAATAATTTAAACTTGGATCCTTAATGGGTTAATGATAGTTCAAATGGTTAGTTTGAATTTGGTGTAAAAGCTATTAGAGAGAAGTGTTATCTCGGGTGTCGTTCTTGTCATCAACCTGTGGTTAAAAATAAAGTCTTTGCGTTGCTTCTAAATGTGATGAATATAACCTTTCAATCAATTATTAAAAATGCAACCTATTGTATCTATTGAGTAAAATTAATAAGATTTAATAACATTATAGGAATCTTGTTCTGAAGCTTTAAGCTTTTGTTGGGTTATCTTGGTCCCTCTTAGGTAAGAAAAAAAAAATAACAGCATCCTCATTCCAATTTACAAATAGAAGAAAAATATAAATATTTTTATTTTCTTATAACTTAGGCCAATCTTACCACTATGTGTCAATAAACATATTACACTTTCTATCAAGTAGATCAAGATTTCACCTTGCATGGCTTTATCAGAAATTCCATATATATATATATATATATATATTACAAAAATATACAAAAATAGTTATAAACCTAAGATAACTATCGTCATAATAGGAAAGATTTAGCCACAGAAATACTATAAGCAAACTCCCAGCCTTAGGAACTAGGAATGCAGGTTTAAACAAAGTTTTCTGGCCAGCCAACCTTCACCTGAATTTGCCAGTATTCTGGGCCATAGGGAAAGCAATAAATTTCTAGAGAAGTTTAACTATATTATAGATAAAACCATAAGCTATTAATGTAATACTATAATGTTATAGCTTTTAATAATTACTAAAATATTTAAAATCAAAGCCAAACTAATAGACTTACCACGTGAATACATACTCGCTTCTTATGGACAATAACAGTAACGCATATAATTATTATGTATTGAGAAAGTAGCAATGTTACAATATATATATATATATATACTTTTAAAATTTCTATATTTTATTTTAAAATTTATATAAAATAAAAATACCATCCAGACATAAACGATTAATTTTTAATAAAATATATTATTACAAAATTACATAGCTAGAGGCGCCATCTATCTATAAACTGTATAACTGAAAAAACTTTTTTTATTTGACTGTTATATAACATTTTATAAATTTAATAGGGTAACTTAGTTCTATACAATGTTTAATAAAGTTATTAATATTTAAATATATATTAGATTTATCACTAACTAATACCTTGTTACGATAAATATAATTCAAAATAATATTTCGATATATTGTGATGGATAAGTTAGAATTCCATGATGGAATTTTAAGAATGTTAAAATTAAAATCATCTCTTTTATCATAAATATTGCTATGTAATTTATAGTCCTTAATATATAATGATACATCCAAGTAATTAGTTGTAACAGGATTATTATTAATTTTAAGAAGCTTTAAATATTCCGGATAAAAATTGATATTGGGATTATAATTATTATTTTTGCCAAAAATAATTAGGTCATCTATGTATCTAAAAATGTAATAATCATTATTAATAATATAATTATTTTCGTAAAAGTGTAAATATAAATTAGCCAAACTATTGCTAGCAGGGCCACCCTGAGGCAAACCTTTGGTTTGTTTGTACAGAGAACCATTAAAATTAATGTAATTTTCTTTTAGGACAAAATTTATTAGAGTTCTAAATTTTGTAAATTAATATTAAGGTTATAATTTCTGTAATTATCCAAAATTACCCTAATTACGTCATTGATATCAATAGAGTTAAAAAGATCTTCAAAGTCATAACTATGAACTGAATAAGTATTTTTATCTTTAAAAAAATCTATAATTTCTTTACTATTTTTTATTATAGCTTTATTACATTGCTTATTGATGAATTCTTGCAAAATATTGTGCAGCATTTTACCTGCATCAGTGATATAAGTTTTAAAACCATTTGTTACTGTTCTAAATTTAACAGGATTTTTATGAAATTTAGGTGTTAAAAATATATATGGAAACTTAATCTTATGAGTGGGAACATTCAATTTCTTGTATATAGCAGTGATTCGATTAGTAATTTCTTTTTCTGACAATTCCAATCTATTGAAAGATTTATTGTTTAAAAAATGTTCATTAATCATAGTATTATAAAAATACTTACAGATAATAGCATAATTACCAGGCACTTTATCTATGTAAACAATGATAAAATTCTTTTGTAAATCACAAATTTTCTGTTTTACATCTTTATAAGTGAGTACTGGTTTAGAACAATAGTTAAATTTCATCAGGTCTTTTAAAATATTGTACTTAAATTCATCAAATGCCTCTAAAGGCAAACCATATTTAACTGCAGATTTAGTAATGAAATTATTTATATCATTATTAATTTGATTTTTAACAGTATTATTGTTGCTAGAAATTGTTAATCTAAAACTAGTGCCTTTACTCATGATATCTTTTAAAATTCCATCCTTGACTATATCTAAATTGCCAGTTACTACATGTTTGTGATAGCTATCAATAAATTCATTATAGTTCTTACATTTACAGTCATCTATGTCAAGAGAAGGCGAGCTATTATTGTAATTAAAGATAAATCTGCCCATTGTTTTATTGTATTTAAAAGCTTTTTTAACTATTACATTCCTAACAGGAAAAAGTGACAAATGTCTATTAAAAACACTAGAAAAATTAACTTTATCAAATGTATTATTCATGAATAATAAAGTGCAGTATTCTGTAGTAGGTTTATTAAATTTATTGACATTTATATTGAATTTATTAAGTAAAAAATTATTAATGTCTTTTATGATGTGAACTGCATGACACACCTTAAAGCACTCATTATTTAAAATTTCATCCAACAGTACAATTTCCTTTTTATTAAGACCAAACATGAAGTATTTGATCTGCTTGATATTAAAGTTTAATTCAAAATCATTTATAATAGCTTTAATATTATCAATTAAAGAATTCTTATCTCTGTTTATCCTTTTAGTTCTTTTGCTCCTTGAGTTTCTTTTAAAATTCTTAGCTGAATTGGAAGCAGTATAAAAAAATTCTTTGTTATTGCTCTGTGACATAATTTGGAGTGTGTTTTTAGCAAGGTATAAAACATTAAGACCATGACTTCAGGAACAGGTTAGAATCGGGACCCGAAATCGATAAATAAACCGTTCAATGGTTCAATTTCCGGTAGTTGCACTTTTCCTGATGCGCAACACATCCCGGCTGGCTCATTTTTAAATTTAAGCGCATTACAATGCGGACATTCCTTGTCCATAGCACCAATTGTCCCATTCGAATGAGCGTAATATTTAACATTGGGCTCATACTCGAATGCTAGACGACGGAATGAATCGGATGTAAATGCTCGATGTACTTGTTGGCGCTGTTGGTCATTTGCTCTGAGTGTGTCAAATAGGAATCAACGCGCTTGTCTTTGTTCTAATCGTCTTTGTTGATTTTGTTCAACTCGTACCTCTTGTGATTTACGCAACTGCGACATATTCACACGCACATATTCATTATCCTGTTGGATTTGTTCGTCTGTTTTTTGAGCTCCTCTATTTCGCATGGCTGTGGATTTAGTAATTCGATGGCCTAAATCAGCCCCTTTGCGTCTTGCTGGCATTATTTACTGTACATATTACACAAATAGATCAAATTGAAGTACTTAATGCTAGAAAACAGTATACTGATAATGTATCTGTTCTTTTATTATTTTACCTCAACCTTTCACAATTTTTCTCTTAACATTGAAAATGATTCCCGAAAATTTTGAGCGCACTGAGTATTACAGTTTTATTAATTTACGTTTAATAATAAATAAACTAATAAATAATAAATAAGAACTCAAAATGTCTGAAAATATGCAGAAATGGTTTATACAGGTAACACAATAACTGTTGTTGGCGAGAGCTCGTGACACATGTTGAAAACTATTGATTTATATGAGATCACTTAATTAACTGAACGTGAGAACTATCTTGAGCAAAATGGGAATAAATAATTATAGCACTGCAAATTAATGATACATTTAGTATAAGAATATTCTTAATATGAGAGTTGCACTGAGAAAGTAAAATGATAAGTGCAAGCATCACTGCTACGATCGATGCACAATCAATAATAATACCCGAAAACGGTTTAGGCCCTAAACTTTAGTGAGTGAAGATCTAAAAATGAGCTCTGTAAAACGTTTTTCATTATGTTTTATATGTTTCAGCATATTCATAAAAAATAAATTTAGGCGATATAATTCTTCAATCATCTGTGCTTTTCGAAATATCATAAAACACTTTCACATGTAATAAAGCTGAACAGAAATATATTATTTACAACTTTCCTAAATGACAGTGATTTATTTATCTTCCTATAATTTTTCTCTGGGTCTGGGGTTTCGTTTTTCTCTGACAAAGTAGTATTTTCACATCTGGCGGAAACCGATTTTCGACGCCAAGCGAAACAACAGACAGGGGTTTTAAGGTTTTAAATTAATATCTTTTAAACTAATTGCAATATCGGAATGAAAAATAGTTTACGTCCTATTCTCAGACCTACTGAATATACGCACAAAATTTCATAAGAATCGGTCTAGCCGTTTCGGAGGAGTTTGGTTACAAACACTGTGACAAGAGAATTTTATATATATACTAGCCGTTACCCACCCGCTTCGCTGGATATTTCATGATGTTTTATATATTTTTACTGATTATATATATGCATAAATTATTGATATCTAAGTCCTAGCATTAAGAATTCGATTGTATTGAAAAATATACTTATACCTTTAACTGTCGCCTGTTGACAAAAAAAAAAAAAAGAGCAGAATTCATCTAATTTGTATTTTCTAAAAATCTCTAAAATTGTGTGAAGTATAGAATGATGTTTGCTCTTTCGTAACCCAAAAACCCCAAGTGGATTCCCGTAAAACCAATTTTCCGTGGATCTCTACTCCGTAAAATGAACATGCAAGCCAAATTTCAAGTCTAAATCTAACAGAAAAAAAACAAAAGTTTTACTATCAATATCCCCGTAATCCCGTTGAGAGCCGTTTTCCAAAATAACCGCTCTTAGCAGATTTCAATTCAACAAAAGAAAAATGCAAACCAAATTTCATTATTATAGTCCTTGTAGCTCGAAAAAAGGATTTTTTTTGTCAATACGTCCCAGTAACCCCCTGCACCCCCCCCAGAACATGATTTGCTTAAAATGCATTCTTAGTGGATCCCTATTCAACAAAAGAAACATGCTTAACAAATTTCAAGTATATGGGTCTAACAATTAAAAACAGGAATTTTTTTCTGTAACTCCTCTTGACCCCTCGCAACCATCCTTAAGGGTCAATTTTCGTTTTACTCGTTGTTATAGGAACTCTATTTTATGAAAGGAACATGCCTACCAATTTTCAAGCAGGATGATCATATAGTTTAAAAATTGAAATATTTATCGATTACGCCTCTTAATCTCCCGAAATTAAACTTGGTAGTTGATATTCACGAAACACATTTTGTAGCGGTTCTCTACTTTACGAAAGGAATCTGCTTATCAAATTTTAAGACTGTACGTCTAATAGTTTAAAAATGGGGATAATTATCTATAAAGCCACTTGAGCCCCCGCAACGCCCCTTCAGGGTCTGTTTTCCCAAAACTCATTTTGTTGGAGAATTGCACTCTATGAAAGGAATCTGCTTAGCAAAATTTGAAGACTGTGCGTCCAATAAATTAAAAATGCAAAAAAAAATATTAATAATGCCCTTGAACCCCCACAACGCCACCTAGCGGTCAATTTTCACAAAACACATTTTGTAGTGTATCTCTATCCTATGGAGGAATCTGCTTACCAAATTTCAAGACTGTGCGTCTAATAGTTTAAAAATAGAAATAATTATTTATATCTCCCCTTAACCCCCGCAACACCCCTCGGGGTCAATTTTCCCCAAACCCGTTTTGTAGAGGATATTTACTCCATGAAAGAAACTCACCTACCAATTTTCAAGCAGGTAGGTGAAGTAGTTTAAAAACGGGAATATTTATCTATTACGCAATTTAATCCCCCGCAACGCCACTTAGAGATCTGTTTTCACAAAACCTTCTTATAGCTGATCTTTACTCTATGAAAGAAATCTATTTATCAAATATAAAGACTGTGCGTCTAATAGTTTAAAAATGGAAATAATTATCTATAACGCCCCTTAAGTCCCGCAACACCACTTGGGGGCAATTTTCACGAAACCCATTTTGTAGCGTATCTCTACCCTATGAGAGGAATCTGCTTACTAAGTTTCAAGACTGTACGTCTAATAACTTAAAAATCGGAATTTATAACGCCCCTTAAACCCTCGCCCCCGCAACACCCCTTGGGGTCAATTTTCCCAAAACACATTTTGTAGCGGATATTTACTCCATGAAAGAAACTTACCTACCAATTTTCAAGCAGGTAGGTGAAGTAGTTTAAAAACGGATATATTTATCTATTACGCCCCTTAATCCCCCGCAACGCCACTTAGAAGTCTGTTTTCACAAAACCCGTTTTGTAACTGATCATTATTCTACGAAAGGAATCTATTTATTAAATTTAAAGACAGTACGCCAAATAGTTTAAAAATGGAAATAATTATCTATAACGCCCCTTAAGTCCCACAACGCCACTTGGGGGCATTTTTCACGAAACCCATTTTGTAGCGTATCTCTACCCTATGAGATTAATCTGCTTACTAAATTTCAAGACTGTACGTCTAATAACTTAAAAATCGGAATTTATAACGCCCCTTAAACCCCCCACCCCGCAACACCCCTTGGGGGTCAAATTTTAAAAAACCCATTTTGTAGCGGATATTTACTCCATGAAAGAAACTTACCTACCAATTTTCAAGCAGGTAGGTGAAGTAGTTTAAAAACGGATATATTTATCTATTACGCCCCTTAATCCCCCGCAACGCCACTTAGAAGTCTGTTTTCACAAAACCCGTTTTGTAACTGATCATTATTCTACGAAAGGAATCTATTTATCAAATTTAAAGACAGTACGTCAAATAGTTTAAAAATGGAAATAATTATCTATAACGCCCCCTAAGCCCCTGCAACGCCACTTGGGGGTCGATTTTCACCAAACTCATTTTGTAGTGGATCTCTACTGTATGAAAGGAATCTGCTAACCCAATTTCAAAATTGTACATTGAGTAGTTTAAACATGGAAACAATTTTTTATAACGCCCCTTAACCCTCGTAACGCCCCTTGCGTTTCGAATTTCGGAAAATCCGTTCTTAGCTGATGTCTACTCTATGAAAGAAACATGTCTACCAAATTTCAAGTCTGTAGGTTGAATAGTTCCAGAGATATCGTGATTAGTCAGTCAGTCAGTCAGTCAGTCAGTCAGTGAGTCGCTTTTCTCCTTTATATATATATATATATATATATATATATATATAGAGAGAGAGAGAGAGAGAGAGAGAGAGAGAGAGAGAAAATGGGCAGTGGTGTACACAGACTATTTTCATGAGGGGTATTATATTTTTAAGAAAAACATAGACGAAAACACCAAGACTTAATCTTCATGCTAAAATTAAAAATTTATTCCTCTTTGGGTGGGGTTTGCACCCCATCCTTCTTTACTCCTCTTATAATGGGATTTCTGATTAGAAGTATGATCAAGAGTTGTCTGATTATTCAAATATAAAAAAAGAATAAAAATCTTTTACTCTCTCTTCCATGTTTTTATTTTTCTTTCATTAAACAAAATAGAACTACTTTTACACACACACATTTATTAATCGAACAATAATCATTTACCATTTACTACAGAGAAACGCATTAAAAATGTACAAAAAAAAGTATCAGTATATATTTTTTATGCAACTGCCGAATCACTTTATTCATAGTATTTTACTAAAGATATTAATAAAAATTTAATCAAAGGTTTTATTTATAGTTTAGTTTATAACAGCTAAAAATTTTGTAGTAAATTTAATTCTAATAATAAAAAGGAAATAGATTATTGGACAAATTAGTTAAAAATGTGAATAAATAAGTCTTTCACACATAAAAAAAAATCCCCTAATTACATAACAGAAATTAAGATAATATTTTCACATTTTAAAATAACACTTACATGAACAAATTTAATTAAAGTACATTCATCTACAAAATGTGCATTAATATACCAATATATATTATAAAAAACATCAATTTTCTCTGCTTGTAATTAACTTTTTTATATCTTACATAAGGATAAAACTCGAAATATATAATTCATTTTCAAAGTATTATTAATCACAGTAAATGGATTATTAAAAAATTATATAACAATCTTTTTTTATTTGTAATTAAGTTTCTCCATTTACTATATATAAGTTCAAATATATATTTCTTCTGCAAAATTAAATCCACTAAAAATTTTGATTTAGGTGAATGAAAAAAAAAAACAGATTTTTATTTGTACAGTGAAAATTAGATACGTAAGGGAATTTCACTATTATACTCAAGACATGGAAGAAAAAACTGCCTGAAAAACAATCTCCCAAATAGAGAAAAATCTTTTGTGTTTCAATGAACCACTAGGGCATAGAAAAATGCTATAACGCCAAACCAGGCAACCCAGAATAATGACGTCATTGCACATCTACCAATGACAAGCAACCTCTTTTCCTTTGACCGTGCCGAAGAGGAACACCCAAGTCGTGAGTAACTCAGAAAGTGCTCTCTATCTAACGTCATGCCACTTTCATGAGTTCCCACACTGTGTTGGTAAACAAAACTCACATGATGTCATTTCGGGAAGAAAAAAAATAGCACATATTTTGACATACATTAAATTTAGAATTAAATAAATTAGTAGAAAGTGACAATACAAAGACATATTTTTATAATTGTTTCGACTTTTTTAAATTTATTAAAATCAAGTGAGTCTCAACTCAAAGTTTCAAATATGAAAACCGATGAAATTTTGCAGATTTCACTCTGAACTGAAATGTATTCTTATTTTTTTATCAAAAAACAAGAGTCACAAAAACTATTCTGGAATAGTTATTTGCAAAACATTTTTTCAAGCAAAGTATTTCTGCTAAATTTAAGGTCTGATAACCACAGTCATTACGTCTCGTGATGTTGAACCGAATTTATACAACAAGATCTACACATTACATCCCCGCCATCGTGAAGGCTTTGAACCCCACAGATTTCCTATCCATCATCTCTCTGTACGACGAGTCTTTTATGAAGTGGTGCTGCAAATATTGAATACTTTTCAATACTGGATGAGTGAATTTTATTAAAGTCAAGCTATAAAGCAACAAGAGGGCTATTGGCGACGGACCTCGTAATTTGGAAACATGATCAAGTGACGAGGAGGACACCAGAGGTGGCACCCTTGTACAAATAACCATGCCATGCCAACGGGAGGATTTTGGGCTCAACAGATTTAGCGTGCATCCGCCCACTCTACACCTTTCCAGAGAAAATTAAAATTTGATGCTCAATAACCCAGGTTTATCTCCTTCAAATGGTGTTTTATCGTGTGAGGTGATAAGATTCAAAATCTTTTTCATTGCTGTAAAACGGATATAGAGAGTGAGTGCCAAAATTTGACTGTCATCATTTCGATCACTTTGAGCAAGCTTTCCTCGTTTTCAAGTATCATAAAGAAGTTAAACAAAACTATAGTATTAATTGAGCAAAGTACAAATTAGGAAATATAAATGAAAACTTTACATGAGTGTATATGTTTAACAAAATGTAAAGCATAATTACGCGCGCGCTTTACAGCAACTTTCAGTCTATAAATCTTACATTAAATGATTGCTAAAAAGGACTATTCTACGATAAACATGTCAATAAAAATTAATTTTTTTATGTAAAGTAGAAAAAAGAGAGTCACAGCATTATCAACCTAATTTTCAGAAGTGCATAAAGGACTAAGAACATTTCATAAAATTGTTGGCTTAAAGTGAAATTCATGCAAAAAAATAAATAAATAAGAAGCAATTTTTTCCTTAATTTTTGGTGAATGCATTACTTCAAATTATATGTAATGAGAAATTCAAGAAATGCCGGAAAATAAGATCGATTATAATGATTTTATGGCAAGTTTGAAACGGTTTTAGTGTGTGTGTGTGTTTGTCACCTCCTTCAAAACTTTTTTTTAGATTCGTTCTTAAAGTTTTGCGATCAAGTAGTAATGAATTCAAATTGCAGTGTATTCCTCTGTAAATTTTTTCATGCCACGTACAATCGCTATAAAGCAGCGTTTCTCAAACTGTGGGGCGCGCCTCCCTATGGACTAAATTCCTGTGACGTCATAATCACATGATAATTTCAAACCACGTGTTTTTAGCCAATCAAGTTCAAAAACACAAGTGACGTCATATTCACGATAAATGCAATTATCTATTTTCAGCAAATATATTCATGCACTTCGTTGTTGCCAAATTACGCTTTTTACAGAAACTTTTTTCTTAAAAATTAATATTTGTCACTTTATTTAAAAGTACATGTATAAAACAAGACTTTTTTAAAATTTTAAAATCTTTTTGTAGAAATTTCTTTTTATAACTCTTGAGCATCTTTACCCAACTATGCAATTTGAAATTTTACCTAAGTTTTACATATAGAATAAAAAATACGAGCTATAGTTTAATGTCCGTTTTGAATTCAATGTAGAACACGTGTTTATATTTATCATGTGACCGTCATGAATTTAGTCTATTGGGAAGCAATAACCCTACATGGGGGATGAACATATCGAAAAGTCGAAAATAAAAGACTTAAAATAATTATCAATGAACTGAGAAAGGAAGTAAAAACAAAATTAATTCTGGCATAATGAAAAATAAAATACATTTTCACACTGATGAACTGGCATAGCTATCCATGAGGGGGTCCTATATCAAAATTCCTTGGGGACCCTTTTTTGAAAATGGGAGCTCTATTGATGGGACTATTGATAACATTAAAAAAATTTTTTGCTTGCATATGCTGAGGCCCCTGTAGCTTAGGCAGCCCAGCCTAGCTGCAAGGGTCTGTAGCTTGGCCTCTGTAACCCTGTAGCCGTACAACCGTATCATTGATATGGCTAATACGGTGGTAGCTACGCCCCTGCACTGATATAAGATACTTATATAAATGTCTCAGTACGGCACATAAAGTATTTGATAATTAACTTATGAATATTAAATGAAAAACAAATTTAGTGATACCAAGATAACTTACTAATGTGACTTCCATGAGCATGTCATATACAAAATTTAATACTTATCTTGATAATTTGTGCACTTTATAATTAGAGTCATATTTTAGCTTCAGCGCCGAGTTACATTGTTATTGCATTCAATATATAGTTGCTGTATTAGAGGGACGCGCTGAAAGTTATGACTGAAAATTGGGCCCGCAAATATTGAAAATATGAGAAACACTCTGCTGTAAAGCATTGAATCTGCGGTGAAACCGAACATTTACCTTGTATTCCATTACTTTTAAAAATTAAATATATACGCAATCATCAAGAAACCTTAGAATAAGTTAACAATGAGAGCCCTTATTAATTTTCGCTGTCTTCGTCACAATTGGGCAGCGGTAGCCTAAAGGTTAAAGTAACAGATTCGTGGCTAGCGTGTTATGAGCTCCAGCCTAGTGCTGCTGAAGACCCGCCATGTAGAGGGGGCCGATGCACGTTAAATATGTCGAGGCTCAAACATTCATCCGTTCGTGAGGTGTGGAAGTTGAGAGAGGAGGGGCCTTCCTCACTTAATCATGGTTCAAAATTATGAGATTCATCGCCAATAGCCCTCATGTACTTTTATAGTCCCATTCTCCCTCATCACAATTGGTCAAAAAGTCTATCACTGTTAATGACTTACAAGGAATTAAATTATATTGCAATGTCTCACGAATTAATTTATTTACCATAAATAAACAACTTTTACAAAGAATTTTCTCATTTTCTTGAATTTCAATTCTCTAAATACTAGCAAGGAACGGCGTTACTTGTGAATATTACAATTTTAGCTTAAAATAAATACAACATAGAGTAATATTAATATATTACGCATCCAGATATAAATTATTTACATTATTTTAAGCATTAATTACACAAAATTCGTAACAATTTTTGTCAAGACTGTTGCAACAGGCAATTATAATTTTTTTTCTTATCTTTTTAGCGCGTTTTTCACGTAGTGGAACAAAAGCGCTATTAGGACGCAAATTTCGTCTTCGTTCCATATTTTGTCGTACCTTTTTCTCAGCCAATAAGCAACCAATTGACTTCGAGTTTCGGCATTTGGTCGCATTTGTGCCCTAGATGAGTCGAATCATATTTAAATTTTCCCATAGTTTATCCAAATTTTCCTGAATTTCGCTAGTTTGTAACAAAATTTTCTCAAATTTTACCTAGTAAATTTATTGTTTGCAAAAAGTTTTTTAAAAAATATCTACCTGCATTTTGGAGGAAATCTTCACAAAAAAGGTTCAGAAAACAAGTATCAAAGGCTCTGATTTTACATTTTTAATTTAATTCGTAAAATACAACATGAGCCAAGTAATTTTAGATATATTGTTTTTTTTTTTTGATACATTTAGTTCATATACTAGAAGTGGGGCGATTCTTTAGTTTAAACTGTATTTTTATCATTGTATAAAAACTTAATTATTAATAATTATTTATTAATTTTCATAAATAAAAGGTTGTAATATTTCATAACATATAATTAAAACCTTTAATTTTGATCTATAGGCTGTTAAAACAGAATAAAGTAGTAAGATAAAGACTTTAAAAAAAAAGAACTTGGAGTTTTTATGTACCTATATCTAGCGTTATCTTAAAATAAAAAAAGTTTTACTACAAACACAACAATCAATCTAGATTAAAAATTGTTCCAACCACTCGGAGAATCTTGAAGGACATTTATGTGATTCTTATTTTAATTATCGTTAATATCATTCCAGATAAATTCTTTCCCACTAAAAGTCTCCAAACTTAGATTAATTTTGAATATTTTAATGAAACTTTTTTTTATAAGAAGAATTCTACACTTATTATGGTTCTCAGAAAAGGGGGGGGGGACTATTTTTTCTGTCATTTAAGAAAAAAGAAATTTAACTTTTTCAAATTTAAAGTTCAGAATTTCAAAAACATTTAATATTTCGCTTTCCGTCGATAATTCTCCTTTTGAATTTCTGCACATAATGGGAATCTTATGAAGTTTCTAATTACTTTCTAACTACTAATTATTTCCTCAAATTCAATTTTTTTATTTAAAAAAAAAGATAAACTTTATTTTAACGAATAAATAAAATGACAGTTTGTTTTAATTTCTCTTACTTCCGTTTAAGTGATTAATAAGTGTGTTTGTGTATGTCTGGTGTGGTGTAAGTGTGGAAATCTTCAAAAATATCAAAGTTTACGATACTCAAAAAAGCCTACTAGTTGGTTAGCTTTTAATGGTATAAAACTACATTTATATAAGTTATGTTTGTTTCTTAAAGGCACACACACACATAATTCTTTTACTTAATTGTGGCTGCGGTAATCTGGTGGTCAAGATCACTGACTCGTGATTGGTGTGCCTAGCGCCGCTGAATACCTGCTGTGTAGAGGCAGATTCACGCTAAATATATTGAGGCTCAAACGTCTTTCCGTTGGTGTGGTATGGAAGTTTGGAGAGAGGGTGCCAGCTCAGGTGTCACCTTCATCACTTTACCATGGTTCAAAATTACGAGGTCCATCACCAACAGCCCTCATGTAGCTTTATATTCCCATTTTCACTCATCACAATTGGGAAAAATGGACACCATTGTTAATGGCTCACAACAGTGCTTCTCAAACTTTCAATGTTTACGACCCAATTTTCAATCATAATTTTCATTGAGCTCCTTTCCCCTCCATACAATAATATTGTACTGAAATCAATATTACTTTGACGCTTAAGTTACAATACGAGTTTAAATATAAACTCTGTTCTACTTATCAAGATAAGTATTAAATTTTCCGTATATGACAGTTCATGGGGCACTATTAATTATCAAACCGTATATATAACACTTCAGTGTATCTTAATTAACACTGCATACATACCATACACTGATGTCATTCAAACGTTTTCTTAATTTAGTATTGATGAGTTAATGATCAAATACATTGCGCAGTTTTGATACATTTATAAATATATTACATCAGTATAAATATGTATTTTTTTTATTATCTCAGAATATATTCTGTTTTGATTCCTTTCAGTAAATTAATATTTTTTCAATCTTTTATTTTTAACTTTTCGATACGTTCGAGCCCCCCTGGTAGGATTATCTCTCCCCCTAGGAGGGAACGCTCCACAGTTGGAAAAACGCTGGCTTACAAGAAATCAAACTAAACCCCAGTTGCTACCAACTTCAGTTTTCCCGCCAAAACCTCAAGAGTGCTTCATCTGTCGCCACCCCACTGCCTAGTCCTGCCATCCAATCAGATTGCACCCTATCATCAAAACAGAAACTTCCGCTCTACCATCCAGGATCAACCACAGTGAAGGCCACTAAAACTTCAGATAGGGGATGGAGGATCTGTTCAGATCCATATCCCTGTGGTGTTAATGAACTCGGAATTAAACTATGTTACAATGGGTTAGTGATTTAATTTATTTAACATAAATAAACTACTCCTACTAGGAATTTTCTCGTTAATTTCTTGAATTTCAATTCTCTAAATACTAGCAATTTTATCAAAAAGGAATCATAAAGCTTAAAATTTGTAAAAATCTGTTTAAAAATGCTTAAAAGTTAGGGGACTTTAAAATTTGTAAATACATTTAGCGAAATTTTTTATTGCTCTACACTACTCAAAGATGTTTATACCATTCAAATGATAATTATTTTATATTTCTAAAAGTATTTTTAAAAAATCGAAAAGAAATAATTTTTTAAAAATTTGAATTACTAAACAAGGTAAAAAAATGAATCTTAAACAAATATCTTTTTTTTAAGAAAATATTTGGGTTTTAGGTACCCATGAATATCATTTTTTATACAATTGTTTCCAATCGTCTGGGAAATTAATGAGTCAAAAGCCCTCACTCCTCATAGTATGTGTGTCGGTATCTAAAAGTAAGTCAGAGTAACAGCCTCCGGACAGGAATGATCACTTTTGTCTAGTAGTATGTTACGCGCTTACGAATCGGAAGGTACCGAGTTCAAACCTCCGATATTGGTGACCTTAGCTGAAAAGAAAAACGCAAACCTTCTGATGTGTCATGGCGCCTTCTACCCGCAAGCAAAGTCGTCAGACTCACTTGACGCAATAGTAACAACTCCCATGCTCGCAATAACAACAAAATATCTCGTTCGTTCACCGACTCACTGGTGGGGTAGTACTGTGGCGGAATCTAAGTAAGCAAGTAACAGTCTCCGGACAAGAATGATCACTTTTGTCCAGTGGTATGTTACGCGCTTACGAATCGAAAGGTACCGAGTTCAAACCTCCGATAGTATGCAATGTGGCGTATGAGGAGTTTTGCAAATAAATTAATTTTTTTTAAAAAAAGCCCTCATACAGTTTTATAGTGCGACGTTAATATAACTCTCGCTGTGTCTAATACTTAATTCTAAAATTAAATAAAAAGGTAACACCAATTATATATATTTGTAAACTCCGTGCTTGTTAACTATATAAATCAGTAATAGACAAGCTTTTATTTTTTTTCAGATTTGAGGATAAAAGTTTTAAAAAATTTCCGGAGCAAGTCAACTTTTATCATGTGAAACACGATAAAGATTTTAAAAATAATATATTTAGTAAATTATTTAATATCAATGCAGTGAAAGAGAATGAGGCGCATTTTGAAATGATTTTTTAAAACATTTTGAAATCGTAAATTCCAGTATTAATGTTTCAAAATCCACTTCGAGTCAGGTACAATTTATAGTCGAATCCCATCTAACCAACGAGCTTAGTATGTTATCCACCACTAGCATAACATTATATAAATAGACCATTAGTTATAATATACATGGCTCAACAATACCAAAATTTCAATTATTAATATTATACACTTAATATGCTTATCCCAGTCATTAATATTATAAAGAATATATATGTTAATAGATTAAGCGAACTACAATATTGATCATGAATTCAATTTGAACATTCTACACAAAATAATTTCCTGACAACGCATCTCCATCTAAGCTTGTACACTTTTCATGCGTACAATAAATAATAAAATTTGAAATTCATTTTTTGTATAAGATAAGTAAGCAAAAAGGGGGAAAAATTGTGTGTGTGTGTGCTTATGACCACACTACAGAAGTGAAAACTTCTGACTTATTCTGGGCAGGAGAATCCAAATTTTCGGATGTGGTACGTTTACTTTTACGAGATTTTCGCATGCGGGTGTTAAATAGTTCTCTTTTTCGTACCCATTCATCGGCGGATGTGTTTATTTCATCCATTTTCTGTGAAGAGCAATGTTTAAATAATAATGTATTCTTATATATTTATATATAAGAATACGGTATAAATGTCAATTAGTCAAACAATTTTAAAATATTTATACGTAAATTACTTATGCAGATTATATTTCTATATGTTTATATAGTACTTATAGGAACTATTGCAACACTGCAGCTTTCAAGATAACTCCTCTAG
This sequence comes from Trichonephila clavata, assembly GCA_019973975.1. Taxonomy (NCBI): domain Eukaryota; kingdom Metazoa; phylum Arthropoda; class Arachnida; order Araneae; family Nephilidae; genus Trichonephila; species Trichonephila clavata. The sequence continues at coordinate 19,644 of BMAO01004410.1, forward strand.
TTGACAACCCTGATTTCCCATATGTCGTACGCTCTGAATTGACAACCATGTGCTTCCTTTCATATAATGTCGCCAATATCATTGCGATAATACTTAAGTAACGCTTATGTAACTTACATAGCACCGTATACTATGTAAGGCTAGAAAAACTTATGCCCCGTTTACTTTTCTTAAAATTCTCTTGGCAAACAAAAGGAGAGGGTTAGTACTGTCGTGCCCCTGTCCTATCTTGGACTGGGTTCACATTGCCCGGCGCGTCTCTAGGTGTGGAAGGAAACATATTATCACCAACGAAAGCCATAATTACAAATATTTATTAACAACACACAAATACAATTAACAAGTTACACTACAAGTAGAAACCCTGGAGTGATTATTCAATTCCCTAGATTAATCCTGATACTCAAATCTAACATTCAATTCTAACCTTCAAATCTAATATTCCCTACTAAGTAATCTCAGCTATCAGAATTGACAAAGGAGACGAACCCTTACTAACGTCAGGTCGGTACTAAATCTAATCTCTTTGATTCTTTCAATGATTAATAATATCAAATACTATCCAATACGCGCTAAGCTCGCTGAAGAGATCCGTAGTCGATACTTACATTCAAATTGGCAATTCCTTCTCCTACCCTTTCTTACTAAATCTAGACTTTATATAGTCGAATTCATTAGCATAACACTATCTCCTGTTTTTCCCGAGGAGGCTGTGAAATAGAATAATTGCTGGCCCCAAAGTTACCCAAGAGGATTAATGGAAGATTGACGCGGATAGATCCGTCACAGTACTTTTTCACAACTAATATTTTTATTTTCTCGTATAATATCTTAGTTATCATCACTAATATAAATCAAAATATTGGCAACTTCCTCGCCAATTAACCTCATTAAAATTTCAGATTTAAATTCTTTTTGCACATGTTTGTACCTAAATGCACTTTTTACTGAATCAAAAAATGGATCCCGTGTTTCATTTCTTCTTATTTTCGATCTTCTACATAAGAATAATTCCCACCTGTGAGCCGAAACCCCGAATGTAATATGAGGTGTCAGAATCGGCCGCCACCTCCCGAAGCGAGGGGGAGAGACAGTCCGTTCGAAACACCAAAAAGAACGGTTGTGCTTACCTTTTCCCTCATAAGTAACATATTCTGTAGTATTGAAATAATCAACAATATGAATAACTTCTATTTAAATGTAAATATATATACTATACTGTTCGAATTAATTGGGACAAATGGGGAAAAAAGGATTTTTTCTAAAGACTTAGCTTTTAATCATTACATATCTTAAGTAGACCGAAAAATCTTCATATTAGTACGAAATATGTCCTCTTTTAGCAGAAATGATCTCTTGAACACGTTTTGACATTGACTCCGCTAGTGCGGCGCATATGTTCTTGACTTAATCATCGAGGAATAACACTTGCATAGCAATTTTTATCGTTTTTCCTGTTGTCATGCATAGCATCTTAGCTGAACGATTCTTGAGATTATGCCATAAATTATCAATAGGATTTTGGTCTGGTCAATGACCAGGCAAATTAAGCACTTGTATTTTATTTTCCCGCTAAAAAGTCAGGACCAATTTCGAATTGTGAGAAAGAGCCAAGTCATGTTGAAATGTTCCGTCAAATGTTTCCATGGATTGAGCAAACCTACTGGGTAATATTTCTATGTATTTGACAGAATTCATCATGCATTTTAAAAGAACTAAGTTTTCAGTGCCATTTGTTGCGAAAACACCATAAAACATCTTTTTAGAAAGGTATTTTACAGTCTGTTGGAAATGATCTGGTAGCAGAGTTTCGCCTTCACTTCGTCTTACTACACTTGATTTGTACCCCTGCACAAATAAATGTGTTTCATCACTAAAAATTACCTCCTTCCAGTAGGAAAGAGTTTAAGACCGGTAATTTTTTTTGTGCCCATGCTAAGTGTTTTTTCATCATTTTCTGAGTTAGAAATTGTTTTTTTTTATTGGGCTTGTTGCCGTACGACCACCTTCGATAAGCTTTTTGCCTACAATTAAGGCACTCAATTCAACACCGTAGTCCAATAAATCCTTTCGAAAGTCTACGTTTGTATTTCTTGATTTATTTTGTTATTTCTAATTAGAATTTTATCCATTATTGGTGAAATTTTCCGCTTGCCCCAACATTTTCCTTTTCTCTTTGGAGAAGATGTTCCGTAATCTTGAAATGTTCTTAAAATTCTTGAAACATTTGATTTGCCTGCATCAACTGCTGTAGCTATATTAAGAGTGATTATTATTAAGAGTTAATATTTTAGGACGCTTCCTCTGAGTAATATCCATCTTTGAACAAGTTAAACTAATTCGTGATACACGGAAAGCAAAATTATAACAACCAGCTGCTGCGCTGAAATGCTCATAACTGAACTACTGATGCACTAAAACCAAGTAAATTATAGTCAAAATCAATCTGTCACATTACCTCTAGTCAAATTTAAACGATTTGAGGTGGTTCGGGACATCGCTGATAATCCCATACCAACTCAGACAAATAAAATATGTTTGTCCCAATTAATTCGAACAGTATAGTATATATATAACAACCACATAGCGAGTGGTATATTGTTACGTAGATCGGGGTTCGAGGATTTTATGCAAAAGCAGTCGTAAGCAACAAGACAGTTCTTTGCGAGCGATGTGTATTTATTGGCGTAAATCAATCCTTACAAATACAGGATTCAACAGCAAAGTTCACAGAATAAATAACAGAAGGATTTCACACCTTCAACAGCACTCAGACACAATAAACAGTGTCTAAAATACACGTTTGTAAATGATTATTCACAAGCACAGCCGAGCTGATTAAGTTCAAGGCAAGTCTACTAATCGCTAATCAAAACAATGCTTACTACTCGCTGTTTGAAATCAGACTGGCTGCTGCGGCGAGTATCGCTCTATTTATTGCAGAGGCCGAAAAGTTTGGAAAGATGCGCTCGCGCCACAGATCGTGAAGTTTAGTGGATTTCTCTACTAATTTCTAGAAGAATCCAGAGGATCCCGAACTCGCCAACATGGTCGCCAAAGTCGCCAACTTGGTCGCCAAAAATGATGCCAACTTGGCTCTATCGCCAATATTTCGCCAAGTTCCCATTGAATCGCCATTATAACGTAAGGGACGGCGTTGCTTGTGAATATTACAATTTTAACATGAAATAAATATAGCACAGAGGAAAAAAGGCATTGCACATCCCAAATACAAATTATTTACATTATTTTTTACAAAATTCGTAACAATATATTTCTTAATAAGATCATTATTCCAAGAGTAGGTGTGCATGTAGAGGAAGTTGAATTGGTGAGGCACCATCCTGTAGAAAGTTATTTCACTTTATTTCCCATTTATTTACAAAACAGGAAATGGACGGCACTACAAAGACACATTGACAAGCTGCAGCCAGTTACATATATTGAAGATAAAGAGAAAGAGGGCGGATTTTTTCCAAAACTCTAGGCTTATATACGAAGCGGCAAACGGAAGTACAAATCACAAGCTCTCTATAGATGGAGAGATGTTTTTATTGGTGAATAGATATAGTTCGATAGATTCCCTTAAGGTGAGCAGTTAATTATTATTTGCTTTCGAGTCCTAAAGGCTAGAACCATTACAAATCAAAAACATGTTCAAGATTAAATACCGGGAATTTTTATTGTTATTATTATTAATATTATTATTATTATTATTATATGTTTGGGGATGGTCAGGGATGCAGTGGTTCACAAACAATAATTCGTCTTCAGTTACTTTAAAATTTAATTCTTCATTACTATTTACATAATATTTACATTACAGATCGTCATTTAAGTCGCGTCTTCAATGTCCAAAGCATCTTCTGTAGTTTCTAACAGACACGAGACGTTGTCGTCGTTTTTCTCGTCATTTACCGAAAAAATGGCGTTGTTCGTTCGTGTTTCCAAAAACTGGCAGGCTCCCAAAACGTTGAGAACGCTCTTTGTCTTGTGCAGGACAATTGGCGAAGTTGCTTGGCAATAACGGCCGGCACAACACACATATATATATATATATGTGTATATATATATATATATATATATATATATATATATATACATATATATATATATATATAGATTGTATTTAATAGCTTCGAACGCGTAAATAAATGAATTATTTGATTTCTTAACTCTCACGACACCAATCAATTTTCGCGAACGTCCCACCCTCAAATTGCTTTTAACCGCGGTATAAGCAATTCCGTAATCACAACCCTATAAACGAAATGAAATGAATAATTTTTGTATTGATTGTTGCAAATGAAATGGTCAAAAAGAGAAGCTATAACATATAATACTATGAAGCTATAACATATAAAGACTATACAAAACCATTATTTGCTTAAAAATTCTTTAATTATTTCTTACATATTTTCGTTTCAATGAAATGAAGTATCACACGTGCAGTAGAACTCGTATTTATTATTAATCTGGACGAGCTTTACGATGCTAAATTTATCAGCTAGATAAAACAGATAATATTAAAGTACATACCGTTAAATGCTAAATCAGACATTATCTCACATTTATGCTTATCTCTCATTTTATCTTATTTTCTCTACACGCGTCTTTGGAAGTGTGATAACAAGCTCTAGTTATGTTAAGACTCGTTTAACAAGAATTTATTTAAAAAATTGTGGTTATTCTTCACTGTCTTATATCTCTCTTTTTCTTTCAATAGGAGAAGGAAAATAATATAAATATATCGAATGTAATTCGGTAACAATTATATCTCTCTTTTGTAAAACTCACCCCCCCCCCCCCAAAAAAAACTCTCATTAGGTAAACCAAAAATAGAATGGGAATAATATGAGATCAATTGAAAACTGACTTTTGAAAATGTAATATTTCTTCTAATTCCTTAAAATTTTTTGGAAAAATATTCCTTCTAAGTAAAAGGGTTTTAAATTGGTTGTTTGAAACTAATGCTTTTTACTATGAATTCTATCGAAATTTCGTTGAATTTTTTTAAACTCATATACAATTTGATGTAATGAAAAAAAACTAACCATTTAAATATTTTGTTTGTGTATTACTGTAACTTCATTTGTAGCTATCCTATTTCAAGAAATTCAAATACCGTAAAATCCGGCGTATAAAAAACGCTCACTTTTAACACAAAGAATAAGACCGCAATTTACGGGTGAGTGTTATATACCGGGTATAAAAATGATAGCTTAAAAAATGAAAAAAGATGAGCATAGAAAAAAGAATTAGATTTCTGAATAGATCGAAACACTGTTTGTTTAAAAGAAATGACATTTCTCTCTCTCTTATTAACATAAAGGGCTGTAGCTCTAGAAATATACTATTTTTTTCAAAAGCCTTGCAAAAAATTGAACGAAACGGTTTCATGAAAAATACGTGTGTGATAAGGCCTTAAGTAAAGTAGAAATAAAATAAGCATTTTTTAAGCCAAAAGATTGCTTTATATTCAATGCAACTTTTTAAAAACACTAAATGTGTGTTTTGATTGAAATTCGTCGGGTGAGAGAATATTAACGTCTCACTGTTCAGCTACACCAGAGCTTTTGGCGACGAATTTCGTATTTTGAACGATGGTCATGTGACGAGAGTGACACCTGATCTGGCTGCCCTCTCCCTACTTCCACTTCACGCCAATTAGAGGATGTTTGAGCCTCGGCATATTTAACGTGCATAGGCCCCCTCTGCACGGTGGATTCGAAATTGGTCGGAAACCGAAACACAAAGTAATATATTTTTGATATTTAAAAACAGAAATTTCCTTTTTTTTTTAATGAGCATTTACTTAATGTAGAGAAGTGTATTTATCTTAAAATATAATCGGAGGCTCTGAAGTTTTTAAGGCTTCTATCTACAAAACATTTTGAATTTTATGAATGCAGTGTTTATCTTAACGATATTTTTAATTTCCACCTCAAACCTAAAGTAATGTAATCGATTTGAATGCAATAAAATGCATCCAAATTGAAAAATAAAATAATGAAGGTTTATGTGCAATTACATTTCTTCTCTTAGAGATTTTCAGAGACTATTTTTATTTATATTTCAATAATTCGCGCGCTTATAGGTTTTCAAAACTTTAAAAAATATATACAAGTGTTTTCAGAAATGCGAGGAGATATTAAATTCCAGAAAAACCTTCATCGCTCTTTTTACTTTTGGTTGCATTTTATTCCATTATTTATTTCCTTCGACACTCTAGTCTAAGTATGGGGAGAAAAGAATAATTTCCCTAGGTTTAACATTACTTTCAAAAATACAAGATAGAATTGCAGTAAACTTGCTTCTCAACTTCAAGTGAATTGATTTTGAAGCTCTATAATTTGCACTTCAAGTTGACTTTATTTGTCTTTTTATGAAGCCAAACAGAAATCCGATTGGATTCTTTGTGCTGTTATTGTTGTTAAATAAAGATAACAGCTGAAATCATACGAACTTAGGAATTTATGCATGCATTAAACGTTCCTTAACTGCCCTTTAACTGTAATCCAAAAAATATCAAAAGTAGGATTAAATTGTACAAAATTTCAAAGCAATTGTTTCTCAAAATCTTCAGATTTAGATTCCTTCTAAATTTGCAGAAAAATTCACCGTATGGTATCATTATGAATTGGCATTACTTTGTGCATCCCTTTTATTTATTCAACTGTTCTTCCTATTTTATTCCAAAATATTTCGATGTCATTAATAGGCCCACTTGGAAAGATGTTGTTGTAAATTAGTTTTTCTATCTTTTTAAAGTTATTCTCTCAATTTCATTGCAGAATATAGTTGTGCATCATTAACTCTTAAAATTTTCTGAATTATTCCTAAACTTAACTCTTCTATTAAAAACTTTCTGAGATATTTTTAAATCTCATTATAATTGAGGAAAATCCTGACTGTGGAATTTGACCTTGATAAACCATTTTCATTATAAAATGAAAATGGCTTTAGCAATAAAAATGTGAAATTATACAGAACAAACATTTTTTGGAAAAAAAAAATTCAAGATTGCATTTTAACAACACGATGCAATCCTTTAGGAAATGCCTAAATGTTTAAATTACTTTAAAAAAATAACAAATTAATTTTGATAATTTAGATCCTTTTTTTTTTAATACATTCGATAAAGACTGTGATGAGAGAGAGAGAGATTCTGTATTAACAAAAAGAAATGTGTGCGTGTGTATGTGAGGGTGCAGTGCAAAGACGGATAGACTTAAGTACATGAAGTTTGGTGAAGGTGATGTACACCCTAAAGCAATTTTTCAGAACTCAGTTTAGATTTTTTTATTTCCTGTTTTGCTCGGTGGCTTAGGGTTTGAGTGTCCGCTTTGTAAGTCGACGGTTGCGGGCTCAATCCCGGTTGTAATCGATAGATTTTCTGGATTCGAAAATTGTAAGGAACGCATGCCATTGATTATGTGGCATTTAAAAGATCCCTTGAGTATTATTTTGGCTCTGGTACTCTCGGCAAAATTAAATCAAGGCAATATTTAGCATCCGACAAAAGCTTGAATTGAGTAAATTCTAACGTCAAAGTTGGTAGCGACAGACGTCACTAGATGGTGCCACAATGAAATGGCTCTTACATTTGGGGACTTGCCGTGTCTGCAAAGACTTAGCTGCCAATATGCAGCCCATTAGAGGAAAAAAATTCAATTTTTTAAATTAATTGTTGACGCGAATTTCTTTTTCTTTTTTTGGTAAACTTTGCTGCTGAATTTTTGAACAACATGCCGCATAATTTTGATTCTTGCCCCATCTAAGAGACCCAATTTTTAAAAAAAAGAAAAGAAAAAGGAGACTGATTTTGTTTGAAAGATGTGAGCTAATTAGTCGATATTTAGCGAATTATTTAAAATAGTGCAGAAAAAACATCGATTAAATTTTTTTAAATCTTTAAATCCGGAAATCTTTTGATCCAAGCGGTATACATAATGGACTTTTTGCTGAAATTAACGATAAGACAAATATTTTGATCTTCTGGCTTACTAAATGAGTATAAATACGTTGCTACATTTTTAGCAAAGAACAAAAATTCAAAATCAGATGAAAAAAATCTTTTACTTTATTCATTACCAGCTGTGCACACACACCACAAATTCTGTTAAAATTGTAAGCACCTGCTGCTGACGTAAATAAAGCTGTTCGTAGAGTTTTTGATTTGTTTTGTTTCGGCACGTGCACGGATTTATTTCTTATTTTGTTCTTGATTTATCGAAAATACACACATGCGACGTTAATTTTACCTTGAATAATGGAGAAAAAGACGATGAATCAATACGGTTTATTTAAGAGGAAGTATAAATTTTGAATGAAACCTGGAAGAATTAAAAATAAATCTGACTGGATGGCAGGTGATTACTGAGACTAAATTTATGATTTGGTATGAGATTAAAACGTATTGAATATTGTTCTTGTTGGCTTGAGAAAGTATTGGACTATGTTATAAGATGAAATTAATCGTTTGAAACTCAGAAACGGGGGAACAACAAATAAATGTGCAGTTAAAAGCGACCCTTTTCTCTGTGCATGGCTTCTTAACTTGAGATGCAAGACAGAAAATTACAAAATGAATAAATTGAGTTCTAATCAAAGACATGTTCTCTTCAAAAAATGTTTCTCCGAAAACTGAAAGAGAAAGCACTTAGACAGGAGTGGACAATCGTGTATTTGAATCCTAGTGCCCCTAAAGGGCAGAGGTGTAGAGGTGCAGATGCTGTCAAATCTGTGGTGGTCCCAAATCTTCCTGTTTGCATGATGGCAATGTTTGAAAAGTAGAGTGCCAGCTTTGGTGTTATACTTAACCAATGTTCAAAATTGCAAAGCCAAACACCTTTTTGTTGCTTCTGAGTTCGACATAAAAAAAAGTCAATAAATATTAGCAAACAGTTTCATTAGTGCTTTGCTGTCCCATTTGTTAGAATGTATTTGCTGCCACACATACACGAATGATATTTAAAATTATCAAGCTTCTTCTTTAAATTTTATATCAAATTTGCGATCTACAAATGTTTGTTGAATTATCAGTAATCAGCAATTTATATTCAGAATATAAATTGCAGTGATAATTACTTACTATTCCCCCATTGAAATATTATTAATTATAAAATATTAGTAACAGTACAGATATTTGATCTTTTGTGTAACCAACTTTAAGAATACGTCTCGAGTCAAACGGTTACAAAAAAGGAGATAATGAAGAAAAAGAGTTTACTGAGAGAGTAGAGGACATGCGTTTTGAAACACTTCTTTATTTGCAGGGTTTTTCCCCCCTAAGTTTTAATAATTAGCAATTTTGTAGAATTTCAACTCTACCATATATTTTTTTCTAGATAAATGATAAAAAAGTTATGTTTAAGAGTTGTATTCCAATAATTGTTTGAAAGAATTTAAGTCTCCTTAATGCAATAATGGCTATAGAATAATGAACATGAAATTTTACACACTTAACACATTTCATATATATTATTCATAACATAACAGAAGATGAAAGAGTAAAAAAAAAAGGATAACTCATTCTTTTTTCAGCTTTGGATTTCAGAAAAAATGCACGATAGTTTTTTATGTGTGTCAAAGAAACTTAATACTCCCCCTAAAACTACGTATATTGTTGATAAAACTAATAAAAATGAGGGGTGCACAAAACTGATTACAAGGAGTATAAATAAATAAAATAAATAACATTCCCATTTAATATACTCAAAATGACAATAATGTTTTGTTTTTTTTTTTTTTTTTTTTTTTTTGCCGGGGGTAACATATTTTTAAAGTACTCTGTATATTTTATTGTTAGATGTACTTTAAATTGTGAAATATATTCACCTATTTTCTTATTATTTTATTTATATTTCATTTTGAGCGGTCTTCTGTTTAGTCTTCTAGATTTAGACAAGATCACCTGAGCTAAAAAAAACCAATGAAAGTAAGAGAAATATACAGAGCAAAAAATTTTTATAGAGACCAGACAGTAGTCCCCGTTTAAGTTTTTTATTATTACTCTGACTATACTAACTTCGTCGAGAAATCACAAAAGAAAGGAAATAAATAAAAACTGTTGTTTACAATAAGAAATGATAAACATTAGAAGGGATAAACGAAGATATAAATCTCGAATATACCGTATCATTTGAAAAACAAATTTAAAAAAATGCTGTTTTTCCTGTTCCTCATTTTTACATTTGACATTTCAAAAGATATTTTCTTTGGTTATAAGATAATATAACTTTCAAATGCAATGCTATCTCTCACGGAATCAGGGAATGTTTACATACACATTTGGGAAAAGAAATCTTTAAAAGATTCATAAAAGGTATTTGAGGATGTGGTTCCAGTCTGATCTATATTCAAGAATTATTTACGATATACACATATATATTCTGCGGGCAGTCTCCTATACTTTGAGGCTGGTATTTTCCGCATTGTAAGGGCATAAATTTATCTTTCTGCTTTTTTAATTTTATCAGTTAAATTACGAGTTGAATTTGTATATACACTCATGTCCATAAATTAAGGATAATTCCGAATCACACAGAAATTGAACTCTAAAATAAAAATTTCATCTGTAGAATTATCACACACATCTTGAAGAAGAATATGCAAATTACAAGAAACCACCAGATGGCGCGGATAGTACGTCACAATGACGAGTGTAAGAGTGGGGTATATAAGGAATGATGGCAAAAAAATAAAATTGTTCACAAGCGCTTTAAAAGCCTTTCAGTGCAATAACCGCATAGTTATGGCACAAAGGAAGCATTTGGATGATTTTTTACGTGGTAGAATTATCGGACGACTGGAATGTGGACGTACACAGCTGGATGTATCCGAGGAACTTGGAATCACCCAGAGTGTCATCTCCAGGCTTTGGCAACGATTCCAAGATGATGGTAATGTGAGTAGATGTTACAGCACAGGTCGTCCCCGAGATACAACGCCGAATGCGGACCGGTATTTGGCAGTTACTGCCAAAAGAAACAAACGGAGCGCAGCATCAGACCTATCTCGTCAGCTGTCTTCAGCTAATGGTACGACAGTTTCAAGGCCGACCGTGTACAGACGCTTAGGGCACATTGGTCTATATGCTCGTAGGCCTGTCAGATGTATTCCCCTTACCGCAACTCACTGTCGTCTGCGATTGACCTGGAGTAGAGAGCATGCATTGTGGACACCGCAACAGTGGTCTTGTGTGATGTTTTCCGACGAGTCCAGGTTTAGTTTGCAGTCTGATTCTCGCCGGACTTTCATATGGAGAGCGCCAGGTACCCGTTACCACCAAGTGAACACCATTGAACGACACCGTTACGGTGGTGCAGGATGGCTCGTTTGGGAGGAATTATTCTTGGTTCCAGAAGTGACCTGCATGTTCAGAGTGTAACGATGACATGCCACATCTATCGGGATGTCATTCTGGAACAACATGTACATTTGTTTCGGGGAGCCATGGGTGCTGAATTTCTGTTTATGGCTGACAACGCCCGTCCTCACCGTGCAAACATTGTAGACGAATGCCTTCAATCGGAGGATATCACCCGTATGGATTGGCCAGCATACTCACCGGACTTGAATCCAATAGAGCATGTGTGGGATATGCTTGGCCGACGAATTGCAGCCCGTCAACCCCTCCCACCTGTCTACCGGAACTTCGAAGGGCATTGCTTGATGAGTGGTGGAATATTCTCAAGATCAGATTGATAATTTGATACTCAGCATGCGTAGGTGTTGTAAGGCCTGTATTGCATCGTCTGGGAGACGTACTCCGTATTACCCATCATATTGACCATGTTATACTATTTTTTGTAAATAGGTTCTTTTTTGAAATTTGCCCCAAGGAGTAAAAATCGCAATTTTTATTTAATTATGTCAAACATATAGCAGCATTTTTGCTCTTTACCTTTTGTTTAATAAATAGACTTTACAAATAAGTCAAATTTGTTTTGCTTCTGTCTCTTTCTTTGCCTGAACTTCATTATCCTTAATTTATGGACATGAGTATATATAGAAAACTATTGCATACATAGAAATTTTTACAAGATTTGTCTGTTTGTTTGTTTTAGCCATGTGCCCGAATTCAAAACCACACCTAAGAAGTTGAGGAGAAAACCTATAATTCCGTCTGTCAAATTTAATAATTTATGGTAAGTGAAATATGGTGTGAAAATGGCAAAATGGGCTGAAAAATGGAATTGGCGAAAGTCAGCAGGACGAATAGTGAGACAAACTGTAAACAAAATACTGTAAAATTCTTAGTGGAATACCCCAAGGATCTTTATTAGGGCCCAAGCTCTTTAATCTATACATCAATGACATTCCGAAGGCTGCCGAAGTTCATTTAGAGATGTACGCGGATAACACTGTCATTTTCACTGAAAACACTTGTAACCGTAATATCATTGAGCGATTACAAAATTATGTAATTAGACTCCAAACCTGGTTTATAACGACTGGAAAATTAAGGTAAATACATCTAAAAGCGCATGCCTCCTCTTTACGAGAAAGCGGTGCGAAGGAAACCTCCCCATGTCAACATTTTTAATCAGCCTGTCCCTGGGTTACTGAGTATAAGTACCTAGGGTTAATACTTGACGCTAAATTAAATTTTGCCAAGCATATCCGTTCCACCCACCAAAAGGCGGCCGGAATGAGAAGCACTCTAAATCGTTTGATTTCTCCCAAGGCAAGCTCGCATTAAGGCACTACAAGGTTCTGTTATACAAAGCCATTCTTCGCCCCATCATGCTGTACGCTTCTCCCATCTGGGCAGGTGCGGCAGTTACTCACCTGAAAAGATTGCACTCTTTTTAAAACATTCAACTACTGCGTAGAACAGCAAACAACCCTTGGTTTGTCAGGAACGAAGTCTTGCATAAAGATCTTAACGTTCCGCCGCTTCTTGATTTCCTTAAAAAACAATCAGAAATTTTTTTCAACCGGTTACCACAGATTCCAAATGAATCCATCAGAGAAATCCCAGCTTATGATAATTCTATCCCTAGCTCTTCTAAGAGACCTAGAGTAGTCCTTAACCACTCATATCAACACTTCCCAGCTCTGAAAAGGATGAGAATGTCTTGATACAAATTAAATTATTTATCACTCGTTTTTTTTTGCAAGACTTCATTCACCCTAATTATTAACCCCTCCATGCAAGCTTTTGCATGCGGTTAGTGTGACAACTTGATCCTATTTTCAACTTCTCCACTTTTCTTACTTTTTTCCAAGTGGTTATTTAAAATTTCCTTTCAATAACCGCACGCAGATATTTAAGAGGTAATGAGTGACGGATTTAAAAATTATATTCTCTTTAATCTTTGATATTAAAGAAATTCCTCTCTTTTCACCCTCGTTCCGTCGAGATGCGGCAGCCGGTTGAAAGACGGGCGTGGTTGTCAGAGATGTGACGTCATTAACTAAATCAACTGGATGAGTGGTTTCGCACTCACCCCTCCACCAGAGTTGTTGCGCTGCACTCATTGTGGACTGCTTTATATTCTTATGTAACACTTCAGCAAATTATACTTATTTTTTTCCACTTATGATGATGAGTGGATGATACATATTTCTCTAAGGTTCCACATAAATGTATAACCGTTACCGTTACCAAAATACTATAAGCAAACTGTGAAAAATGATCGTTTTGTTGTATTGATAAAGAAATATCAAGGTTTGTCATATTTCTGAAATGATTTGGGTGTTCTTGTCATGATTTGTAACTACAGCCTGAATGGCTGATTTGGAATCGACTGAAATAATTGCTTTAGAGAAATAAACTACCTTTATCTTAAAGTTTTCCAGAGCTAGTGAGAGTGAGTGACAAAGCCCTTTGCTTCAAAATTCAACATGAGGTGTCACACAGTTTACTGTATATACCAGCCGTAGTGTTGCCTTGTATTTTAGAGAGCCATCAGAGAACATTCTAGTTCATTCAGGTTTGGGGTGTTGTTCAAGTAACATACATAAAGCGTTTGGTTTTTTTTGTATCTGTCTGTGTGGTGGAATGTTTTTCTTTCCCAAGTCATTAATATCTAGCTGGTATTTGAAATCAATATATTCAAGGGGATTAATCACGACCTTGTTACAATTAATTGGTTCATCAAATGAACTACAAAAGACATGAATTAAATGTCAACGCGAGAAAAAAAAAACCTTTTTTTAATCTATCAGTACTGTTTGACAAATAAGAAGAGAAAAATACGAAAGAACGTTAAGAAGTTATTTTTTAAACCTTCCAAGCTTAACTCCATTTAAAAATTCATATAAAATCATAACTATAATAAAATACGCAGGAATTCATTGTTTATAATCATTCAGAATTCCATAAGTTCTAAATGATCACAACGGTGTGATCATGAGCCTTAAAACGGGGAAATGCAATGTCACAAATGTCCCTGAAGGATCCCTGAAGTCCTTGATCCTGAAGTGATCACACATGTGATCATGATCCTGAACGGATTAAATACTCGTATACGAAAATTGGAGGAGAAAGTTCTTGCAACCAGTGCAGAGGTACTTTTCTCTCTGGAAGTTACGGGTGAAATCAATTGAATAAACAAGATAATGATCTGTGATATGGAATTTGCTGCATGCGAACAAAACATACTTTTAAAAATGAGACTTCTGCTTCTAATTTCAAGGCATCAAAAGATAGCATCAGAGCCAATTTGAGCTCATTTCGAGCCCTGGGTCCAGAAGATCTATAGTTCCCCTTGCACTGGAGGATTTAAATTTATAACCAAAAATCTGGTTAGCTCGAGCTTATACAGGCCTTCCGGCGCCCAATGGATAAGCATGCACTGGATAGCATAACGTAAATTTTGTACTTTACTGCAGTTGGAAAATTTGTAAATTAACCATGTTTATCAATCGTATCTTAATCTCACGTGTATTGAAAAATGTAGACAAACCACTGCTTCTTATTTGCCAGCAGGTCAATAAAAAACTAATATGTCCCATGTACAAAATGTTTCAGCATTTAAATTCACGTTAGTCAATTAACTCACTGTAGTAAGTGAAGTTTTTTCTTAAAGGTTCGTGATTTGATGAACCTTACTATATTTACGATTTCATCTAAATTGATTTTAGAGAGAGTTGCAGGTTAAGTTTTGAGATAAGCGACTCTCGTTGTAAATAGCATATCTAGAAAGGATTTAAGCAGATTTAACTCAAATTTAATGGTATCCTAATACTATGAGAATGGTATGGACAACAGTACTTATAAAAAGAAAATCTTTTCTTCCTATTTCAGAAAAATCACACTCATTATGCGTCCTTCAAGCTAAAAAACGTTCATTTTCGCATAAAAAAATTCATCAATAATAAACGCATAAATCAAGCGTCGGCCACCTATGGCACGCATGCCACATATGGCACATGGAGCAATTCTCAGCGGCACTCTAATATGCAAAGATATAAAGTTTAATTGTTCTGTCTCTCCTCTCTAAGCCTCACGCATTTTTATTTATAGATGATTTCTTACTTTCTATTATTTAAAATTAAATGAATCTACTTGTGTGTAGTTTGTATGATTTATGTAAGAAAACAACATCTTCTACATAAATGTATCATTCTGTGCTTTAAGAATTCAATTCAAATCAAAGCGATTGAGAAGTACTTGTAAAGTGAATAAACATTCATTGCTCGTTCATGAAAAGCAATTTTCAGAATTATTAAAAGTAAAATTTACGGAATTATGAAAAGATCGGGAAGAATAAATCTATTAATAAATTAAAAGTAAAAAAACTTTTTTACAAACAAGCTTTTATTTAAAAAGCGCTAAAAAAAATAATAAACTTTTCCTTTAAAACTTTTTCTACTATCAACTTATTACGTCATTACACAATTTATATGATATGAAAGCTTGTCGCGAGATTAAGTACTCGTATTTACTTAGTTTGAATTTTTAAATTAAAATCAGTCAGATCAAGTTATTTATTTTACTTGTTTATCTACACAGGTAAACTCGCGACAAGCTTTTATATCATATAAATTGTGTAATGACGTTATAAGTTGATAGTAAAAAAAGTTTTAAAGGAAAAGTTTATTTTATTCTTTTTAGCGCTTTTAAATAAAAGCTCGTTTTTAAAAAAGTTTTTTTACTTTTAATTTATTTTTTACTTTTTAGTTATCGCTGGACAGGCTTCTCAGCCTGTTCAACTCATTGAACGCTGGTTCGCCATCCCTGGTTTAGCTGAATCAGTTCTCGCAAAAAGGGTATTAGACGAAAAACACAATATTTTTAAATCCGTAATTTTAAGCAATATTTTCAATCATCTTCGTACAGATCTTGGGTAATATTGTTCTACATACGAAAAAAAGGTTTCGTGAGATTATCTTCATAAATGACGAAGTTATTCAATGTTTAAAATTTTGACTATTTTTTGAAAATTTTAAAGAATAATATTATTTATTTGAAATATTTTGAAGGTAAGGGATATATTTCTCTAACATCTTTGAAGAAAAATCTAGTTATTTATTAAAAAACTTCAAAAGGCATTTAAAGATTTGTATTAATCAATAAAAATGCTTAAAATTCAAAACGCATGTTGTAATCAAAAAAGCAAGTTTTATCAACTAATGATAATTTTTTGTTGGACATTGAATATCTTCTACGTAAGAATCTATTTTTTTTAATTGCTCAGGTCATCTTTAGAAACTTGATTTTGAAAAAATAATTAACCATCGCATTATTTTTATACAGTCAGACCTCCATGTATAACGAACCTCTATTTTGGGAATTTCTCTATTTTAAGAACTTTTTCTTGGAACCAAGCACATATTACTCTTTTCTTCGTAAAATAATTCCAAATTTAACGAAATTTTTCTTCGAAGATTCGATTTTTTTCTCTCCTTATTTTTAAAACATTTCAAGTCATTTTGCAAATTATTCTCTTTTGGCACATTTTATGGATATCAATAACCTTGAACTAGTTTTACAATGTGCCTAACTCATCTAAAGAAACAAATTGCCAAAATTTAAAAAAAAAAAACTCAAATAAAATTAACAGATTCTATCTGTAATTAAATTTAACGACACATGTCGTAGTGTGTGTTTAGATTACTGGTGATAAAATGAGGTATATTTAAATTACTTGCAGGCTTAAAATTAGAAAATTCATTTAAAAAATTCATTCATTTTAATATAAAATTATTTTTTTAATTGAAAATACATTGCATTTCTGGATAATATTTTTCTCTTATTGCTTTCGTAGTGGATTCCTTTTTGATGGGTAAAATATATAAAAAATGATCTTTCCGATTCTGTAATTATTTTTTGTCTGAGTTTTATAGATTAAAGTTAGATAAATTTTTTAAAGAATTTCCACAATACTCCATCTCAGTTTAACTTGGCAGCGTTGAGAAAGGTATTTAATGTACCAATCTACTTGAAAAACAGCTTTACTTTTTTTGTTTTGGATTTAAATCCAAGTAAATAGATAGAAATTTGTAAAAAAAAAATTGCATATACATTGTAGAAATTAGATTATTTTTACGTTGTAGAAATGTAATTATTTTTTAGACAAAGTTAATTAATACAGTCAATAGCGCAACATTATGAAATTCCAGTTTGGCTGAAAACCGATTTTCGACGCCAACTTTTGTCATTGTTGTAATAATAACATAATTACAACAATGCAGATATATCGAAGTTGGCGCCCCAAACTAGTTTAAAGTTTTTAATAATATCTTTTTAATTCATTGCAATATTGGAATATAAATGGTCAAAACATGCATTGTCATCCAACTAAACGTGTATACAAAATTTCAGCTCAATGTGGTGAAGATATCAGCTTCAAAATTGAGTTGCAAGATTCCACCCGAACAAATTGCACACACACACACACCACACGCATGCATACATATGCATGCATGCATACATACATAAACATACATACATACATACATACATACATACATACATACAGTGTAAGTTAAATAAAAGCTTGTAATAAATAGACAGCTATTTTAAATTGCTGAGTGTCAATACCTAAATGATTTAATTGTTCGAAGAAAATTGTAAGTCTGCTTTGCAGCTTTTGGTACTACATATATATGCGAATACATTTTTTCTCATATGAAATATATTTTTAGACCACAAAGAAGTTGCTTAACAACTGAACATCCAGAATCATGTGTTAAATTGAAAGTCACAAAATATTCTCCTGATATATTGCGATCTTAAGTATCGCTAAACAAGGACAAGATTCGCATTAAAGTTTTAATTTTTTATTTCACTATTTAATTTTTTATTGTAGAAATACTTATATTTTATGCTGTTAATTTCCTATTTTAATAAACATCCTTAAAAACTACACGATACATATTATAAGTACAATTTTAGTTTTTTTTATTCATGCTGGGAATAGTTATATTTCATGTTTATTTTTACGTAAAAATATATATTTAAATAATGCAAAAATAATATACAATAAAACTATAAATCTATATTCTTAACCTCTATTCCCTGACTCTGCCTGCATTCCTAGGGAATCGAATTGCTTCGA
This sequence comes from Trichonephila clavata, assembly GCA_019973975.1. Taxonomy (NCBI): domain Eukaryota; kingdom Metazoa; phylum Arthropoda; class Arachnida; order Araneae; family Nephilidae; genus Trichonephila; species Trichonephila clavata. Next base: position 38,159 of record BMAO01004410.1, read on the forward strand.
ATATTTTTGCCGTGTGGCAGAATTACATTGGCACGCCACAACTACAAGGTTGCCGACCCCTGCTATTAAGTAAGAAGTTTCCTATTGATGCTTTTTATATTGAAAAGTTAATTCTTATTACCGTGATATGTATTTGACTGACTCATAAGCAACTAACACATTTTCTCAGATATACTAAAAAAAAAATCATAACTCAATTTGACCCGCGTGCGTAACTTTTTTTTTGTCAATACGTCTGCACGTCTTTAATGAATTCAACACCAAAACAGCTCACGAAATGAAAAGGCTCCACACAGTCTTATTTAAACTCACGCTTTGAAAAACACAAAAAGAACTTATCTTATTAGGTAGTCTTAATTAGTCACGCATTTTACTACGCGTTTATTTGTATATTATATGTACACACATTACATTACTTACAATGCTAACGGATAGTTTTGTTCCTTTTTCCGATAGTTACTAGGAAGACCTTCGGTAAGAAGTAAACTGAAGACCAATTATATCTAATTGCCTTCAATTAGCCTCAATTCATTTGTTTTGAGCATCAATGAGTAACTATAATCATCTTTCGATTAAATGTGTAATCGTGCCTTTTATTTAGAAAATGTTTAATATATTAGACAATGCTAATTTTACACAGAATATCCTCTAGAATAGTTCTCAAACTACTGTACTCCATGAATCCCTTTTTATACCTAAAATTTGGTCATGAGTTCCTAAGTGAAATAATTCCATTTCAGTGCACAATAAAAAAATTTAAATTTAACCCGATTTCTTAGAATGATAAATAAAAATGAAAACGATATTATATAAGGTATCTGATAACTCTAAAGTTATGAATTTTACCAAATGTTGACAAGTTTTTGTATGATATTATTTTATAGGCCACCTTATTAGCTTTATAAAAATACCAAGTTTACTTTTTTCCGTTCACTAGAACAATAACTACAAGTGTTTTAGTGACAGCAGATGCCATTATACATCAAGCAAGATGTCGTACTTTAAAACGCGTTTTAGTCAAAATGTGTGTGTGTGTGTGTTTTTAAATGCTCAAACGGGGCAAACGATCGCTCAAAAAGTTTTGAAAATAATTAATTAAAATTTTTTGTGTGTATTCTGCATAATAGTAGAAGTGTTTTAACCTTCAGATTTATCAATCACTGTTTTATTCCAAAATTTACAATCCCTTATGTTGATATAATTACTTAGTTATAACAATTCGTATAATAACTAAGATAAAGTGTTCTAGTTTTTGTAAAAATTAAAATATCTCACCCTGAAGGTCATTTCAAAAATGAATACATAGCAACACATTAGAAATGAAAATGTGTTCATAAACTTTTCGTACAGAATGATCTCCGTTTATGTTATTGTTTGTATTTTTACCCATTTTAGTAATAAAAATTTATTTTTCTCTTCTTAATTTTAGTATATCTTTCTTAAAATGCACTAAATAAATCTAAAAACCACAAAAAAATCCCCCTATCTCGATTTGCTTAAAGAAAAGTGAGTGAATATTAACGTCCCACTCTTCAGATACGCGAGGGCTTTTGGGGACGTAATTTTGAACCATGGTCAAGTGACGCGGACGACACCTGAGCTGGCACCCCCTCTCCTAACTACCACACCACACCAACGGGCGGACGTTTGAGCACTCGACAGATTTAACGTGCACCGCTCCCCCACACGGCGGGTCTTCAGTGGTACTGGAATTTAACTCATGACACGCTAGCCACGATCCGATGCCTAGACCACTTGGCTACCGCGGCCACTTGCTTAAAGAAAAAGTGTCGCGAGTAATCGGATACGTTAATAAACATTGCATGATAAGACTGTTTTATAAATGAGTGAGTTTTGACACAAAGTATAACGTTCTTTAATAGATTAATGTAGAAGATATCAATTGTATTATACTATCAATCAATCAAAATACTTACGCAACGTACTTTATCTTCTTAACAAAGAATAATACTGCTTCCGGTTCAAAACTATGGAAAAAAATTTTGCATTCGCTTCACATCTATATATCTTTAACTGATGCATAATTAATATATAATAAAACTCTAAATCTATATTTTGGACATATATGCACTAATTCTAAATGCTTTGCCACAGGAGTCAAAATATTTCCTACTGCATAGCACCCTGAATCCTATTGGTAGAGTAGTTTGGTCCACCCCATCTATAAAGTTGTGGACCTCTGCCAGGGCCGTTTTTAGCCTTACTGGCACCCTAGGCACTTTAAATTGTTATGCCCCCGCCCCCATAATTTTCAGAGCACCCCCCCCCCCTTCAGTTCTTACCTTGCCAGTTTTGGTTCGGGAGAAATTTTTCCTTTACTCAAATTCTCTCTTTCTTTTTTTTTTTTTGTTCTTTGGAGAGTATTTACCACCTATGGACCCTCCCTGTCTTCAAGTGGCAACCGCAAAGAAAGGGTAATGTCTTGTGTTTGCCACTTTTGTTCATTTCTTACCTTATGATATCACGCCCCCCCCTCCTTTGTATATTAGTACAGTAAGTTAATGAAATCGTTTGCAAAACAATATAAAGTACACGTTATTATATGAAATGTTTTCAACTTTTTTATTCTCATCTTTTTCTTCGCTTATCGTTTTACTATATTTTACTTTTAGACATCCTTATTTTTTGTAAAATCACTGCGATTGTATTTGCACAACAAAGGTTTTCTCCGAGTTTTGATCATTGCAAAATCGTTAATTACACCATTGTAATATCATTTTGAGTGCATGGTTTCTTTTTCCATAAATCTCATTCCAGTCCTTACTCTCTTAAAGGCAAAAATGCTTCTCTCATGACTCATTTGGCGGAGGTACGTTCGCTGTAATTTCAATTGTTTTCTCTTTTTTCGCCTTCCAATTTTTTGCGCCTCCAGATCTGTTGTGCCCTAGACATGTGCCTAGTGTGCCTAAGCGGAAAAGCGGTCTTGACCCCTGGTATAAATTCTAAACTTGAAATCTGTGAGGGGAAAAAACTTGAAATTTTGACACAGTTCCAAATGTCAAAAACTTTATCGAATGTTCATGACTCCCAATAGATTAAAATAGACCAGAAAAAGTGTGAGTCCTGTTTCCAGTTTCGAAAGTATAATTTTCTTTACAAAATCGAACTTGTCTATAGACATACTTCAAAAAATCAATAAAAGTCTACGTAAGCTCAAGACGTTAAAACCCAAGTAATGATGTGACTTTTCGTCTTTATAGCCCCTAAGTTTTATTGTCACGTTCCTGCCTCTTTAAAATTGTAACATAATCATATATATTTAAAATGATTAATACATAATTATACATATATTTTTAAGTTCTTTTCAAGTAAAAGTGAGCATAAGCAATGGTGTAAATGTTTTAATTAATTAATTATTTACTTTGCCTTAATCGTTTTGATACTTCATTAATTTCCATAGCTTGGCTTTAGTTTAATCATACGTAGCAGCATTGTTCACGGAACACCAATTAAGAATTCATGTGTTATAAGCTACCTGCTATATTGCATCATAAGAATGTGCAAGACTAGCATCCGGTTGAGAAAAAAAAAAGAGAGGAAATGGTGAAATTTGACTTCACACAATTAATATTATTATTCTCTGAAATCTGTATTCCATTTGATTCATGCTCGTTTTCTGAATTTCTGACATTTGTTACGCGTTCAATAAAACAAAGATTCCGAAGATGTCACAAGTTTCAAGGAAAAATTGGGACTGTATGTTCATTTTTATAAATTTGTTTTTGAAATATTATTATGCAATTGCTTTGAGAATCTCAGTGTATTTCTTTTAACAATATATATATATTATAAGATTACCTATGATGCAATGGTTAATTAATACTGAGAAAAATATATAATTAATTAATTTAAAAATAAGTTGTAAATTTGTGAGTAAACAATTTCTATAATAAATTATGTTCCTCCATGAGGTACGGCATATTGATCACATTAGCTTTGATTAAATATTATTTTGGTAAGAAAAACAGACTTATAAGATATATTTTATGTTGCTTTTATATTTTTTTCACGTAATGAAATGTTAACAATAAGGCTATGTTCTTTTTATTTTGTATAATTCTGAAATAAATAATAATCATCATTTCTAAATTTTGTGTTCTCTATTTTTATTTTATTTTCTTACAATTATACCGGTTCTGCATTTAAGGTAGGTTTTATTGAACATTTTAAAGAAATAGTTTATTGGTCTCATACGTTTTTTTTAAAAGACAGCTAGAAACTTGTTAACTGGTTTTTCACCTTATGAACAACCAAAACCGGGTTTTAAAATTTGATTGGATTTTTACAAGCCCTAGTTTTTAGAATGCATATATTTTTACAAAAAAAAAAAAAACCGAAGTCTCTAAGAAAATCGCATTGGATAAGATGCAATACAGTATATATTTTTACTCTCTCTATCTGCATACAAAGGTTATTTTAATAATAATTTAAGATGGCATCTATAATTTGAGTAGAGAAATTATTTTCTTTTGAATTCATTTTTGCAATCATTTTAATGTAATTTCGATAAAAGTAAACACTTTCAAATAGTTTTTGTGGCAAGAATCAATTATTATTATTATTATTAAGTAAATGCTATTGTTTTTCTTTAAAAAAAGACAACGGTTTTGATTCAATTTTTGCTGTACTGATAGTTTTAAAGCATTATAATCAGAAACTATAATTTTAAAAAAAAATTATTTTCCTTCTAAAAATATCCAAATATGTTGAATCTATTTCATTCCTTCATATATTTTTTGTTAATATTTTATATTTTTTCAATGTTGCGTTTCATAAAAAATAAGAATACTTTTATGATTAATTTTTAAATTGCAAAGGTTTTCAAATTGTTTTTTATTTTAAATTTAATTCATAAAATTAATAGGAATCCTCAAATTGGTATATTTATAGTAAAAAGTACTAAATGAGAAAGGAAAAAATATGCAAATTATTCTGAAAAATTGACAAATTAATCGTGATATTGCATTATAGTAGATTCGCCTGTTAAAAAAACCTGTTTTCAATTTCTGAAAGAAATTTTGCCATGTTTTTTATGTAATTTAAAATAACCGCACTGAGTTTTCAAAATTTTCTTTGTTTATTTCCCTTTCTAATAAATGGATAAGAATATTTCGTGGCAGGTATTAATGATAAAATTTTGTTATCTTCAAGGTCAGTCGAAATTTTAATGTCGTTTATATTTTTTTCCGACGTAGCTGCCATTTTGTGTACTCAATGGAATAGAGGCAAATTAAATTTCAGTGTTCAGTATAAAAGCAGTTCAAAATGTTTTTTTTTAATTCTAAATTTGAAAAATTGTAGAATATAGGTATACAAAGCATTTATTTTTGCTTCAATATCTATTGATTTTGGAAGCAATAACTGTAGTTTATCTGTCCATTTGGGTGGATTTTCACTACATGTAGGTATGTGTCGATTAAATTATTTAACTTCTAAAAAATAGTTTTTGAAATCAAAGAAAATTATAATTTAATTCTCCTAATTTAAAAAACTAAATAATAAAATAAAATGCGATTTAAAAAGGAATTTAGATAAAGAATCATTTTTATTCCCATTTTTTTTATTGAAGACAGATAAAACAATTCTCGTGCACCACAAGTATCACACGGGACTTATAAAATTAATTAAAACAAACAAAATAAAAAAAGTGAATAACAAAACAAAAGTTATGAAATAATGAAATAACAAAAACAAATAAGTTACAAAGACAAAAATACATTACAAAATAAAACAATTACGAAACAAAACCAATACAATGAAATTACAAAATTAGAAAAATGAAAAATTTATCAAAAATTGCAAAATCAAATCAATGAAGATACAAAATAAAGAGCACAAAGCATTACTTGAAACAAGTTGAAAAAAATTATGAGGCCAGTTATATAATTTTAAGAGCATACAGTTTGATTTTCAGGCATTTTCTTTCTTTCTTAAATTTTTAACAAAAAAGGATTGAAAGGCTACTCACTTTGCGCCCACGAACATTACAGTCAAAAAGTTTGGAAGAACAGAGGTTAAATCTATTGAGGTACACTTTAAAATTAACATGGCCAGTAAGGAATTGTGTGATTTTTGTAGTTTGTAAAAAGTAATCACAAGATAGTGTTTGTGAAATGGTTGGAAAAAATTTCTTTGTCAGAAAAATGTAAGCTGCTTTCGTGTACTGAGTGTTCCAAACAGAGAAAACGTTTTCTTCAGTTTTTTTCTTGTAGAACGATTTCGGAATATTTGCTTGGTTGAGGAATTTTCCAAGAAATCAACCATTTTGTTCCCAAGTATTCCAGTATGGCCATGAACGAAAGTAAAAAAAATATATATATTAGAATATTTGAGTTCTCAAGAATTTCAAGATTCTCTTAAATTTCCGCAAGAATATTATTGCAAGATGAAATATTTTGTAGAGTTTCTAAGGAAGAAAGAGAGAATCTGTGTGTGTGTGTGTGAACAAATCAAATATTTAGAAGAGCCTTTGTGCTACATGGTCCATTTTATAGTGTAGTTGATACTTACGATGAATGTACTGTTTTTACTGTTTGACAATAAAAACAGTACATTAATCGCGAATTCTGAATTGATGATGTTCAATTATTCCCATTTGATTACATTAAAAGTTAAAAATAATCAAATGCAATATAATTTTTAAAAAATTTTAGATAGAAAGATTTGCACAAAAGTTATGCTGGAAATTCAAAGAGTTAAATATACTGAAGCACCACAAATGGTGGGATACCACCTAATATTGTCTGAGACCTCCTTTTGAGTGGGAAAGTACAGCAACTCGATATGGCATTGACTCAGCAAGTCGTCGCAATTCCCTGAAGAAATGTTCAGCCTTGCTGCCTTTACAGGCTTCCATAATTGCGAAAAAAGCTATAATAATTGCGATACTGAATTTTGTGTACCAATTGAGAGAACTAGCATGTCCGTTAAAAGTCTGATGCGATTCATGTCTGGCGATCTAGATGACCAAATTATTCGTGGAATTGTACAGAATGTCCCTAAAAGAGCGTTTCTGTAAGGCGCACGCACCTCCCAGGGGAAATAATAACCCTTCGGTTGGGGCGAGCATATTAAAAAGTATAAAGTAAAAGATTATTTTTTAAAAAATATTAATTTACTGAGAGGAAGCGCGAAACAAAAAATGCATAATAAATATGCACTTGTATTGAAATCTGTTCCAATTTAAAAATCAGAAGAGCAAAAAGTAACATATAATACTTTTCTTATTACTTAAAAGTAACTTACTTAAAAAATTTATTACTTAAAAGTAACTTACTTAAAATATCTATTACTTAAAAGTAACTTACTTAAAATATCTATTACTTAAAAGTAACTTACTTAAAATATCTATTACTTAAAAGTAACTTACTTAAAATATCTATTACTTAAAAGTAACTTACTTAAAATATCTATTACTTAAAAGAAACTTACTTAAAATATCGATTACTTAAAAGTAACTTACTTAAAATATCTATTACTTAAAAGCAACTTACATAAAATATCGATTACTTAAAAGTAACTTACTTAAAATATCTATTACTTAAAAGCAACTTACATAAAATATCGATTACTTAAAAGTAACTTACTTAAAATATCTAATACTTAAAAGCAACTTACATAAAATATCGATTACTTAAAAGTAACTTACTTAAAAATTTTGATTACTTAAAAGTAACTTACTTAAGAAATCGATTACTTAAAAATGTAACTTACTTAAAATATATATTAATTGAAAGTACTAATTTTAATACTTATCGTAATAATTTGTGTGGTTTATAATTAAATTCATTTAGCAACTTTAACGTAAAAAATTACATTTTTATTGCATTCAATAAATTGTTTTTGTATGGGAGGGGTGAGGGAGGCGAGGAAAATTATGATTGAAAATCGGGTCGCAAATAGTGAAAGTTTGGGAAACACTGCCTTAAAATCAATCGTGAAGGGCTTTGATCGGGGGGGGGGGGGGAAGCGCGCTGTCATCCTAGAAAATTCCCTTGTTTTTTGGATACCTGAAACCCATAAATGGCTCCAAATTATTTTAAGCAACTGAGCATAATTTCAGACAATGATTTTTCAAGTTTGAAAAGAAGACACGGTCAATGTAAAAACAACTCACACCATTATAGAGACATTAGCAGCTTGTAAGTGCCTTGTTGATTAGGCCTGCACAATATTCAATCCTTACATCAGCTCTTAGCAACTGGAATCGTGATTCATCTGACCAAGCAGCGTTCTTCCAGTCATCTTTGCAACCATGGATAGTTCACGAGTCTATCAGGGACGCAGCCACAGAATGGACAGCTGTTAGTTAGTAAGTATTTGAGTTTGTAAAAACTTCTGCTGCCGTATACCATCATGACTAAACTTCTCTGTACTGTCCTCGTTCACAAGTTTGTCATACACCACACCAGTGGCATAACGTGCTAGGAATATAGGGGCCCAAAGCCTGACTGACGCCAAGTACGTATTTGGGCTTAGGGCCCAAAACCTGTCTCTGCAGCGGGGCTTAATATTCTCCGTTACGCCACTGCACCACACACTGATTGTTCCTGCTATTTAAAGCAGCATTGCTTATTGGTAACACTAAACATTTTACACAGACGTTTGCTAGTTTGGGCCGTTCAATAGACATAGTTGTTGTTCATGGTGGGAGGTAATGCCTGAAATTACACATCGCTCGTACACTTTTGCCCCTGTGGATAGAGAAATGTAGAACCTCGTAGCATTTTCTAAATGGAGTGCCTCCCGCGTTTCACTCCAACTGGCATTCCTGGTGTTCAAACTCTCCTGCCATGCGTCCATAATCACATCCAAAAAATCACATCAAATAATACATCCGAATCATCATGCAAATGAAAATCCTGATAATACACAATTTTTATTTCAGTTTCTTTTGAAAGAATAATGTTTTTTCTTTTTGATTTTTGGTTTGAGATCGTTAAATGTGTGATGTAGTCCTCAAACGATTCATTTTACTTTATTTTAAATAGAATAGTTATCGATAGAAGGATATCTTTTAAATGGAAATGAATCTGCATTTATTATTATGTACTTTCACTTCCCGTTATATGCTGGGAGGGATCAGTCTTGAGAATTGAATAATCTAAAACATCTTACTTATTTTTAAAATATTTCAAAGTTCAGTTGTTATGGCAAAAGATGATTCTACATTTCACAAGGAAGAAAATATATTCTGTTGGAAATAAGTAAATGTATTTTAGCTAGTTAAAATCTGCTTAAAAGGTTTTTCTCTCTTTAAATTATGATACATGAACAAAATGAATTTTTTCATCATGTTTCTAATGTATTCAGTCTCTAAGTGCTCTAAGTTTTGTTCTCATTTATATTTTCATTGTTATGCTTCGGTAATGGCAAAACGATTAAGGAGAGAGAGAGATTTCAACCACCTTTTAGAAGAAAGAAAAAAAGACTTGAACAAGGAGTAAGCGATTTTAAAATCAAATAAGTATTTTATTATTCAAACCATACTTATTCACTTACCACACATTCTTTTGAATGCATTTTTAACAAATTAATTATTTTTTTCAAAAATGGGATTGGGCATTTATAGGAGAAAAAATTTGTAAAAAACGTTTTCACCGCAGTCTTGTGACCAAAGGATTTTTTTCATTTATAATGTTACAAATTAAAAAATTAAAGGTAATCTGTTGGTGAAGGATCAGGTGAGTACGGAGAATACGATAGGATCTTGTTGCCCAGTTTGCTAATCTTTTGAAAGTTTCTTTGCACTGTTATGGTTGTGGCTGCGATAGCTCACACTCACGAATTCGTTCGCGGTGTGTCATGAGTTCCAGTCCTGACTGCACTAAAGACTCCCCGAGTAGAAGAGATATTGCACGTTAAATCTGTAGAGGTTCGAAGTCCTCACATTGTTGTGGTGTGGCATCCTAGAGAGTTGGTGCTAGATCAGGTGTCATCCTTGCATTTGACCGAAGTTTAACCCAAAGAAGTCTCATTTTCTAGATGCAATTTTAAAAAATATCAATGTATTTATTGAAGTAGAAAGATGAAAGGAAAAATAATTTTAAAAAATTACAATACATGTTTTATATATTTATTTCAAAAAATAACTTAAAATGCACACAAAAATAGCAAGATTTTATTCAAGAAAAACAGGCCCTTGCTAAAAATAATTGCATTATAGTAAAGATAGATACTCACCTACCTCAAAAAATATTTTTGGTTTTCGGGGGGAAAATAAAATGCGTCAAAGATTCATTCCGCTTAAATTTTTCTAAAAATATGGCATTCTTTCAATACGGCGACAAAAAAATATTATATTATTTGAACGATTTTGACAGATGACGTTTATTTTTTTAAAAACTTTTAGTAAAAATAAACATTATGCAAGGTAACATACATACAGCTAAAAATGAAAAACAAACCAATTGCAGGAGAACAATTCGATTTAAAAGTCCGGGATCAAATTTGAAATTTAGGGCATTAAATGTTAAAATTATGAAGCTCGCCGATAATAACTGTAGTGTTGCTTAGTATTAATAAACACACTTGATATAATAGCAATGTGATATTAATAAACACACTCAATCACTAGCACCATTATGGAAGAGCATTAGTATGGAGGAAAACAGGTCCATGTCTTTCGATTAGTGTAGGGCCCATTGGGGAAAATGTTATGTGCATTTCCTTAATAACTTTGAAGTTATCGTTTGTACAGGCCTTAAAAAATAAATAATAATGAACACTATTCTTGTTACTATATCGTCTATATACTGTCACCAAAAATGTCTTGCACATTCGTCTTGGGTAATCTGCTGTCTCGGTCGCTTTCTGTTGTTATAGGTATTTTTTTTTTATCGGATGTTATAAGTATTTTCAGAAAGGAGAGAGATATGTTCAGTTGTTCTTTAAATAAAGTGAACTGCAAATTAAAAGGTATTCGCTGCATTTGCTAATCTTTAATTTTATGAAGAACCCACTAAAAAGATATAGAAACTTAGGAGCAATTGTTGAAAAGGTACAAAAAATTATAATCTTTAAGCGTACACCATTTACGCAAACAGTTAGCGAATGATATAAGATCCAACATTTCATATTACACGACCTATTATTAACCGTTTCCCTTACAAATTTTTTTGAAAAAAATTGCAAAAAATCATCAAATTTTTTATTTGATTATTAAATACAAGGGAATGAAACAAAATATGTAACTTTTAAGTTGAATTTTTAATTTTTTTTTTGCAGGTGTAAAAGTATTTAATTTTAATATAAGTTTACTATCCCGAGTTATCTCGGGCAAATGGAAAAAAGTTAGTTTTTGCATGAAAGTTTTTGTAACAAGGGACAACACAAAGGGATACCTGACATTCTGTACACTGGTATCTGGTCTCTTTTCTTACTGGCATACCCCTGGAATCACTTTACGGGAGCACAGAGTACATTGTCTTAATAAGGATACAATCGTCTTCAATGCCGGCTGGGTGGTGTGGTTGGTTTGTCGCTGGCCTTCTGCACCTAAAGTTGCGGGTTCAAACCCGGCCCTAGTCGGTGGATTTTCATGATGCAGAAAATCGATAGTGGCCATGTCGTATGGTTATGCGACATGTAAAAGATCCCTAGAGTGTCTGTTTGGCTTGGATGCTCTCGGCAAAATTAAACTCTAGTACAGGTTTGCATCGTCAAGAGCTCAGGTGCCTCCCTCTATGGAGGAAACTGGGTGTCAAAATTGCTTGATGTAATTGGTATCGACTATATGGTGTAGCGCTAAAAAGTTATACCAGCTCCTGGGGAATGTACTAGGTCTGAGAAGGTTTAAAATACATACGCGCAGCCCTATTAGGAAAAAAAACCAATCGTCTTAAATAAGGAAGGCTACATACAAAATAATCACTTCCACTATTTTCAATGTTCATCTCTTCGTAATCACTATCTGAGAAATCATCGCTTTCTCTATCCTGCATCATCACCATTATTTTACTTTTTTTCAACGCAACTATCCTTCTATGTACATTAATAATTCACAAGCCGACGTATACTATATAATAAGGAAAACACGTGACCAGTCCCGCTAAAAGAACCGCGAAACCAACAAACCTTGGCCAAGCTGCCTAGAAAGCTGAATATTTCCTTTCATTTTCTCCAGGCCGAGTAAAACCGTGATAAAACAAATCGTACTGACCAATTCTGCTTCGACCGAGTTTTCTCGGGATAGTAATTAATTGCAATATATACAAACCCGAGATAACTCAGGATAATCAGACAAGTAGTTAAAAAAATATTACCCTGACTAACATTTAATAAATTTGTTGAGCTAAAAAACAAAATGAAAGGTTTTTTAATACTAACAAATAATTCTTAAGAAGTTTTAGTATTGTTAATCCAAATATATTTTCTCTTTTGCTACTTTATAAATATTAACTATTCAAACCATTTCCAATCTTGTTACCATTTGCAATAAGAAGACAAAATGTTACACCCTGAGTAAGTTTATGTAAAACTGAATTTTTTATTTTGTCTGTAGTTTTGTGCGAATCTTATACTTATAATTAACATTTTCTATAGATTTATATATTCTTAATTTTGGTAGTGGTGGAAGTCAGGAAATAAGCGAATCTTATACTTATAATTAACATTTTCTATAGATTTATATATTCTTAATTTTGGTAGTGGTGGAAGTCAGGAAATAAGCGAATCTTATACTTATAATTAACATTTTCTATAGATTTATATATTCTTAATTTTGGTAGTGGTGGAAGTCAGGAAATAATTTTATGCAGATATTAATGTATAAAATATGATATTTTATCTTTTATATAAAATATATAACAAAAAAAGTTAACGCATTAGCAGTAGAATTTTTTTAAAAATGCAGAAACACCTTATTAGTACGGTGAATCGGATTGTCATAAGTACTGCACCAAGGGTGTCCGCATTGAGAAAAATATTATTTCTAGAGGAAAATAAATAAATTAATCCTATCGAATTTTATTAACACAAAAATATTTGTATATTTACCTAAAAGTAATGAAGAATAATAAAAGGGTGAAAAGAGTTCATATAGTGGAACACTTTTATTTCTTAATGCTTACGTATAGTGGGGGAAAAAAACTTTACTCCGTTTGACTAGAAAATCAGAAGTTGTTTGCACCAATTTTCTTTTCTTTTTTCTTCGTACAACATGCTATAACACAAAATATTATTTTCTAGTTTTCATTTTGTTTAGAAGTTCTTTTATTTTTTCATTAAGATCATTTTCTTCCATTCAATTCACCTGCTCTTCAAACGGCGTTGAAGAATTTTTCCAAGATCATTCAATTTGAAGATTTCTTTACTCTGTGTTTGTCCATATTCTTCAATTTTCTTTTATTCTTCATAAGTTTATTCTTCTGTGTTGATGAAAGATTCGTCATCAAGAAGCCGAACACACTTCGTGATATTGGCAGCCTCCAAGAAATCGAAGCTGTAATCATGTCCAGATTTCAAAACATCTGCCATTTTTTCTTTCTCATTCGTTATAAATGTGTTTAGGTATAATATTATTTGTAATAACATTTTTTTAAATAAAAAGAGCAAATTGTGAGCACGAGGGTCGGAAGGGAAGAATAATCGATGCGCATACGTTAATATTTCAAAAAAAAAAAAAAAAAAATTTAAAGAAAGAAAGTTATCTTTGTGGGCTGTTTCTTCGCCTTTTCTCTTGGCGATAGAATTTGTACATACGCACGCACTGACCATCCCGTTTGATCTTGACCAGTCAGCTCTGTTCATTTTGCTAAAATTATTTTAGCGGAACACTTTAACGAGAGTATTTTGACGCCAAATGTGTCCAAAATGTATAACAGCAAATTGATCAGTACTCATTGAAATTAATTTCGCACTATGGTGGAGTCCACACTAAGCGAAATATTCCAGTATATATATTTCTGGTTAATACTTGTGTATTATACCATCGACTAATTTCTGCAAATCAAAAGACGTCGCCAAATGCCGTGATTTGTAGCAACTTGTAAAAAACCATTCCCAACCAAATTCCAAAACAATGTGATAACAGCATTTAGCGATACCTTTTGATTTGATGGCATCTTTCTATTTGGTGAAATTGCTCGACAGTTTAATACGTAAATACCTTCTGGTTGAAAAAACTTGTCATAATTTATTTAAAAATTAAAGTTATGCCACTTTTTTTACTCCTTTTTTTTACTCCTTTGAATTCATTTTAGCATATGTTAAATCACGTCCGGTTCAAATACTTCACAAAAGTGTCTGAATTATCCAATCACCGTATTTCTTTGACTGTGCTTGAGAAACTAGAAAATTTGAAATACATTTTGTAGTCAGTTAACCAAGCTATTTTGTAAATATTCTAATTTTATTTTCCTGTATTAAATACAAAAACAATTACAGTCATTTTTTTTTGTGAGTAATGGTTTGAGTATTTTTATATATTATGTTTTCTCTGAAGCGTAGTGTATTAAAAATAAGGATAAGAGTCAAAAGTCTATTTTAACGAACTTCGTTTTTTATTTTTTATTTTGCATTGATTCGTTGACATTATTTTTTTAATGATGGGGATCCTTTTCATTATATAATTGCTAGTCATTACCAATTCGCTTATTTTATGAGGTTGCATGACTATATAATGGTTTTTTTTTTTTTAGTTACTGATATTTAAGTCCTAGTTTAAGTTTTAGATCATGCTTGTATAAAATGCGGCCCACGGGCAGCATGCGGCCCAAAAGTCTTTAAAATGCTTCCCAAATGCAAATTATGAAAATATCTAAATTTACACATTTTTATTAAAAAAATAAATGTTTGCAATGTTTTTCATACATAATCAATTCGTTGACACATATTTTGAAATAAAAATCTAAATAAAAACATCTTGCTATGCCACGAGAATTTACGTTTCAAATTGTATGTGTATCCCCTCGACGGCGAATTTTTATCTTCAATACCTTCAAATATTCAAATTTAATTCATTGAACTGGAAAGTGGCATTCAACTGAAAGAAAAATTTGGGAATGTTTCTATGCAGGAGTTTTTATAAAGATTACCAACCCCGCGATAAATATATATATATCCTAAATTTCTCAATCATGCTTTATTAATGTCTTCAGCTTTTGGCCGTACCTATATTTTTGAACGATTATTTTCAAGAATGAAGCATACAAAAAACAAAAATAGGGCAAAGATCAATGACAAACCATCTTGAAAATGCATTAAGAATTGTAACCTCGTCTATTGAACCCGATATCTATTTGGTTGTTCAACAAAAGCCAATTCATCCGTCTCATTAATTTGAATTTTTTCCATCTTCATGAAATCCAAACTAAATGAAACGAAACTTTTACTAATTTAAAATAAATATATACCTATACATATCTAATTCGAATTTAAAAAATTATAATAAAAAGAAGTTAATTTATTTTAATAAAATTACATAGAATTAATTTTTATTACAATTTGTTGAAAAAATATTGTATGTATGGCCCAGCAAATATTTTTGGTGCAATGTAGCCTTCAAATGGTCATAGTTTAGACACCCATGCTTTAGATCATGGGTGTCTAAACTATGACCGCTTGTGGGCCGCATTGCAAAAATAATTTTTTTTTCTGGGCCGCACACACAGTAATTTTTAAACAAATTGTAATAAAAATTAACTTTATGTAGTTTTATTAAAATAAATTAACTTATTTTACTGTAATTTTTTTTAAATTTGAGTTAGACATGAATAGGTACACATTTATTTTAAATTTTTAAAAGTTTCGTTTAATTTAGTTTGGATTTCATTAAGTTGGGGAAAAACAAGTTAATGAGATGAATGAATATACGTTTGTGTTGAACACAAGCAAATCGATATCGGGTTCAATAAACGAAGTTGCAATTCTTCATGTGTTTTCAAGATGTTTGTCAATGATCTTTGTCTTATTTTTGGTTTTTGTATGCTTCATTCTTGGAAAATAACTGTTCACAAACCTGACAAAAGCTGAAGACATGAATAAATCATGAGTGTGAAAATGAGGATATTTATCGCGGTGTAGTAATCTTTATAAAACTCCAATATTGAAACATTCCCAAATTTTTTTTTCGGTTGAATGTCACTTTGCAGTTCAATGCGTTCCATTTGAAGATTTAAAGTTAATTTATTTATTTCTAGAGAAAACGGGATAGTAAATATATTAAAATACTCTTTGTTTTTTCGAAAATCTTGAAACCTTTTTCAAACTCTTCAATTAAATCGAAAATTAATGCAGCATATTTTGTGCATACATTTATTTTTTTAATAGAAATGTGTAAATTGAAATATTTTCATAATTTGCGTTTGGGCCGCACTTTAGACAAGCATGTTTTAGATTGTATTTATTCTTATACCCTCACTCCTGATTTTAAAACGGAAGTATAATAATTTTTTACACTTCCGTAACTACTTACAGTCGATTTCTGCAAAACTCATTTTTAGCGGGTCTCTACTCAACAAAATAAACATGCTTGCTAAATTTCATGTCTTTTGTCAAATATTTCCTAAACCGTATTTTTCTTTATCTATAGCCCCGTAGCATCCGCTACTCCCCTTGAGAGTGGTGCTGTTACGAAAACTTATTAGGGAAAAAAACAGTTGAGAGTCGATTTCCAAAAAAACTCGTTCTTAGCGGATCTCTATTCAACACAGGAAACATGCTTCCGCTAGGTCTAATAGTTCTGTAGATCTTGTGATGGGTTAACGAATGAATGAGTGAACGAGCTGTTTTAAAAGATTCGAGTATCAACTCTAAAATTCTTTTTTTATCTTTTTTAGAATATTTTATTTTAATATAAATTATGGTGAATTTCTTCAAAATGCTCTAGGCATTAACAAACACTAATAATTCGGGGTTTAGAAGATTAATTGGTTTCTTGTTTATGTTAGAAAAAATATTTATGTCAGCATTTTTTTTAAAAAAATTACAACCATTTGTTTGTGGAATTATTATTTTGGCAAACAAACAAACAAAAAAAGACGAATTTGTTGTTTATCTAGGTTTTCAAAGAGCTTAGCTGAAAATTTCATTCGAGATTTAGATTTACTGGAAAAGAGATTGCTGCCAATTGACTGAAGTCTTCCATGCATTCTTGGCAACGAATTTCAAGCAAGAAATATTTTGTCTATTTGTAAATATTTTTTTACAGCCATAAATATTCAAAAAATAAGCAAATATTTTTCAGTTATCATTATATTTTTCTTCTTTTCTTGTAATACATTATAAAAATTAAGATTTACCACATTAAAAAAAAGTCTATTTTAGTCATAAATTTTTTGCTTAGATTAATATTCCATAAAAATTTTCCCTTTAACAAACGCCATGTCTTTTCATTCTTTTTTGTGAAACTACTCTAATCTAGATAACATATTTAATATTCAAAGAGAGTTCGAAATGTTTTCAAAAAGTTTTATAAAAATGTTATTTACTAATATTTTTCTAAATAAAACAGAATATCTTGAGGTTTTACATAAAATTAATTGCAAGAACTAATTAATTTCATCAGCAATTTTTGATTAATTATACTGTTATTGTATTTTGGTTAAACAGAAATTAGCAAAAACTGAACTAATTAAATTTTTTAAAGATAACTAATAAAAATCTGATCAAAATATTGACTTAAAATATTATTTTTTAAAAAAATTAATGGGAATTTATCAGCTAAAATTAATGCTTACCTAGTCCAGCTCGCTAAATAACAATTTCAGAAAAATTAGAACGTATATAATAGCAACTTACTGCCTTCTTTGATTTATACAACAACTATTTAAAAATCGTTTGTCAGTATATTTAGACGATATTGTGTAAATAAACTTCAATTTAATGGATTTTGTGAAATTTAATGATAATATAGTAAAACAGCTTGAATTAAATTCTGAAACTTGGTAAATGGTGAAAATTGAAAATGTATTACAAATTACTGAAACGCCATGTTTTTCACTTCCTCTGTGACAGTGATCTGTGCAAAGGGAGTAGTAGACTCATCAAATAAAGTGTGTTATTCTTATTATTACTTTCATTTTAGGGATAGGTCATCAAAAACTTTTTGAAACTACAGTTCTATGGCAAGTATTTTAAAGAGAAAATAGTTTTTTTTTTTTAAATAAAACTATTTTCTCTCTGTTTTCTACTTATTTAAAAAAAAACTAGTTTTTAAAAAAGAAGACATTTTTAAACTCAGCAAATTTAATGAAACTTTGTGCAATGGTTTCACTAGAAACAGTGAAAGCATTTAAGAAATTAACCGCATGAAAAGAAAATTCAGAAAAACAGAAACAAAAAGAATCAAGTTTTAATTCATGGAAGCAATTATACCCAGACAATAGAATTAGGTCATCTTAAAAGAAATATACTACTTTTCTTTCAAATGAGAGATTGAGTTGCTATTTAGTAAAAAAAATAATGGAAGAAATATAATAATGAACTTAGTGTAACAAAACTGAAGTATTTTTTATACGTTGTTGAAAATCGATATTAGTCTTATTGTAACTTATTCCACATAATAACTTATGTAGATTTTTTCTCTCATCACAAGAGTTGCATTAATATTGTTACAAATTTTGTGTAAAGAATACTTAAAATAGTGTACATAATTTATATCTGGATGTGTAATAAGTTTATATTTCTTAATGTTGTATTCATTTTATGTTAAAAATTTTAATATTCGTAAGAAACGCTGTTCTTTACATTATAATGGTGATTCAATGGAAACATGGCAATAAAGCCACGTTGGCATCAATTTTAGCGACCATATTGGCGACCACGTTGGTGACTTTGGCGATCATGTTGGCTACTTGACAATCTTGTTGACAATCAATTTTGGCGAGTTTGTGACCCTGTGGATTCTTTTGCAAATTAGTGGAGAAATTTACTAATATCACGATCTATGACGAAAGCTGATTTTTCTCGAAAGATCCGTGAGGCCTATAAATAGGAAGTAGTTCGCCGAAACTGAGTTAGTATTGTTTTAAATAGCGATTAGTAATCTTGCCTTGGACCGATCAGTGATTACTTCGGCTCTTGAGTAGAACGAGCGACTAGTTGTGAATAATTTTTTACATACTTGAATTCTTCACATCTAATTTTGTATGAGCGCTGTTGGGGGTGAAAACTTTCTGAGATTTTTTCTGCGAATTTCGCTGTGTATCTTATATTCAAGGATTGTTTTTCCACAATAAATCCCATCGTTCCTGAAGAACTGTCTTGCTCTTTGTGAAACTCCTCGAAACCCAATCTACGTAAAAATATTGTTTATGTGTATTTTTAAACAATGTTTACATATAAAAAAATCATAATGATTTAATTTATATGTGTATGTACAGGAAAACATCATTATCTGATGATTTCCTGTACATACATATCCAAACCTAATTTCGAAATCAGTTACAAGCATGATCTCTTTACTTTTATCGCAAAGTACAAAAGAGTGAAAAACCATTCTTTTTAAGTTCTGCTGGTATCGTGTTGATTACCATTAAGGTGACATGGTACTATTTATAAAAAAATACTTGATTTAAGGGTTTTCACAAATTTTTAGTTTCCCCCTATGTACATGCATTATGCAAAACGTACAGCTTTTGTGCAAAAAATAGTGCAAAAAGCTAATCATTTAATTTTTTCCAGAAAAATTTCAAAACTTGTAAAGTGAGTTTAAAGCTCTACTCCTTTCATAATTGACGCACACATGAGATTTGATTTACAATTACAACCCGAACCATGTTTAAAAAAAAGTGATATGAGTTTTGTGATATCATGATTGATATATTTTTAAAATACTGTTCTATGGGAATGTTTATTGAAAATTCCTTAAAAATGTATAAACCCTGAATTTAACTATTTTTTTAAAGAAATAGGTATTGCTTTGTTTCTTAAATGCATACCAACTTTTTTTCCTCTATTAATAGTAATAGAAAAAAAATATCAAAGCATTTGACACTAGAAAAAAAAGCCTTAGTATTTTAAATAAAGGTAAACCAGCAATTTTTCTTCCTGACAAAAATCAATTTGAATTTTTAATTTGCCACTGGGATGTAAATAAAATGAACCTAAAAATTATTATAAATATGAAATTTTTTAACTTAGAACTCTTAAATTTTGTGGATTACAAAAAACACAAATAAAAAAACAATTTAGGCCAAAAAATTTGCTTTGATTTTTTTACCGATTTTATTTAATTGAATCGCATTGTCCCTTTAAAATTCAAAGTTATTAAAACAATTTTTTGATTAAAATAATAATTGAAGGGGAATATTTTGATCCGGAATGATTAGTGTTTACGTTAAATATTAAAATAGTAATTCGTGTAAGATTATAGCCCTTTCTCTTGTTAATTTATTTCTACTTATATCAAAGTTGAAAGTTCATTAGTTGTTTGCTTTGATACCCGTGTACTACACCAGTTATTCTACAGTTTTGTAGGCCTATTATAGTTAAATATTAATCTACCTATCCCTACTATTGATCCACCTTAATGATATATATATATATATATATATATATATATATATAAAGACGTTCTCTTTTCAATATATATGAAAATGGATGTTTGTATACACATGTCCTCCCTTCACTCTAACACCGTTCAACCAGTCACTATGAAAATTGGCATGTATATGTATTTTTTGTGGAGAATGTTTTTGAGCTATCCTCTGTGTTGTAGCTCTCCACCAGGTAGCACTACAGCAAAACAACTTCTTCACCATTCAATAAATCGCCAAGTTGCCAACGTGGTCGTCAAAAATGGTGCCAACTTGGCTCTATCACCAACATTTCGCTATGTTTCCATTGAATAGTCATTATAATGTAAGGAACGGCGTTGCTTGCGAATATTACAATTTTAACATAAAATCAATACAACAGTGAATAATATTAACGTATTACACATCCAGATATAAATTATTTACACTATTTTAAGCGTTAATTACTCAAACTTTGTAACAATGTGTTACTTTTGCTGAGCAGAGATCTGCTTAGGAAGGTGTTTTCAAATATCGACCCACAAGACAGTTACGCTGCGTTATATTAAAAAAAAATCCTTTTTATCAGCTATTAGACCTTCAGACTTAAAATTTAACAGATATGGTTGTTGTTGTTTTTGTTCAGTTGAGATGTGCAAAAAGCTTTTTTTTAAAAAAATTTGCAATTGACGTAAAATTAACTTATTAAAAACTTCTTTATCCTTCAATCTGTATTTTTTAATTTTTCAATTCACCCGTGCGAAGAACGGGTATACAGCTAGTTAAACATATTTTAAAAGAATTAATATCATTATAAACTTTATTCACATAAGTAACATATACACTGGTGTCCAAAAGTTAAGCATAATTGATAATTATGTGAATAAAGAAGAAACTGTAAATCAGAATGGCGGGAAACGTGATATGCGAGTGTAAAATGGTTATAAAATAAGGAAGCAAATAAAAAGAACGATAATAATTAATTTTACTATCCAAAGGGTAGCAGTTTGAAAAAAGACTGAGCATAGCAAGGATTCACACTTTAAAGAAAAAATGAAAGAAAACATTAAATGAAATACTGATGCTGCAGTTTAATAAGGCGTGTGGTCACCTCTGACCGCCAGGCACGCTGCACAGCGATTTACCATACTTGCTATGAGATGATGAATGAGTTGTGGGCTCATACGGTTCCAAGCTTCTTGGAGAGCTCTCTTCAGTTCTGTAACGGAGCTTGGTGGGTGCGAAAGGGCTGCAATTTGTCTCCCTAGCATATACCATACATGCTCGATAGGATTTAAATGAGAGGAGATCACAGGCCACGACATGCGCTGGATGTTTTCCGTTTCAAGGAAGTCATCAACCAGCACCGCTCGGTGACATGGCGCATTATCATCCATGAATATGAAGTCAGGACCGACAGCACCTCGAAACAAGTGAACATAAGGCTCAAGAACTTCGTCTCTGTATCTTTGAGCAGTCACAAACCCCGTGTCAAAGGAATGGAGGTCTGTGCGGCCGTCCATCATGATGCCTGCCCATATCGTTACTACCATTGAAGGAAAATGGTGTCCTTCCGTTATATTTCTTGGTTGAAAGCGTGTTCCACGTTCTCTCTATATCGTTACCCGCCTTGAATCACTACTCAGACTAAACCGGGACTCGTCACTGAACATCACATTGGCCCACTCTCCCACACTCCAATATTGATATTTCAAACTCCAGTTCAAACGAGCGCGTTTATGCGCAGACGTGAGGGGAATGCAAACTGATGGTCTTCTGGCATACAGGCCAGCATGATTGAGTCTCCTGTAAACAGTTTGTCTCGAAATTCGTATTCCTGTAGCGACTGTGAGTGCCGAACCCAGTTCTCTGGCTGTACTGCCTTTCTGACGTCGCGCACTTATTACCAGATATCGGTCTTGGCGAGGAGTTGTGACTCTTGGTCGACCTGATACTGGTTGTGGGGTAACATCTCCCGTTCTTTTAAACCTCGGCCACAGTCTTGAGATCACAGACTGGTCAACATTCAGAATTCGAGACATTTCGGTTTGTGATCGTGAGGATTCCAGCATTCCAACGATTCTTCCTTTCGTAAACATATCCAATTGGCATCTTTGTACCATCATTCACCTTGTTTGATTGTTAACAACGTTCCTTCGCACAGCAGTTACACGAAATTTGTCTGAACAGCCTATGCTGCGTGAATCGGTTTCTCCGCGTTCCGACATGCTCCGGTGTTTCGCGCAGGACGTAGTCGACTGAAAAGTTTTGCATAAACCCAATTTTCTTCTTCACCCAATTAATATCCGCAAGAAATTTGGAATAATTTTACGAATATTTACTCCATGTTTTTCGCATTTTACGATTTATGCTTAACTTTTGGACACCAGTGTAAATTCTATTTGAAAATTTTTATTTGTATAGGTATTTACTTTATATTTATGTTTAAAATATATTTAGGAAGATATTTCAGGATATTTAATGCATGTGCCAATCTTTTAAGTTATCTGTTTTTAATACTTCATCTGTAACACATAATTCCTTTTTATTGAGTCTAAACATAAAATATTTTGTTTTCTTAGTGAAAATATTATAGTCAAAACCTTTATAAATTTCAATAATATTATTTTTAATTGCCTACATTTTCTTTTAGTTCTTGAACTTATAAATATATTATTTATTAGTTTTATTAGTCACTAATGTAGCAAAAATTTTGAATACTATTTTATTTAATTGCTTGTAAAATAATTTTACCTTTGTATAATATATTCAGTCCTTAAGGATAAATACTATTAAAATATTTAATAATTTTTTCCCACCATAATCTTTTTTAGCATTAAGAACTTTTCATAAAATCTCAAGTGTTCAATTTTTTAAATCATGTAAATCTAAGTGTAGTTTTTACTTTATTTGTATTTTTGACTTTTGAAATTTTTAGTGTCATCTACCACAATATATATAGAGAAATTTATAAAAGGTCAAATGGAGACATTTAAATGCCTTACACAAAACATATAATTATACTTATTTAATATTCAATATTTATATAATATTATTTTTGCACAGTTCTCATAATTACAATTTTTTAATTAGAATTCAGTATAATAGATTAATTGTTCGTAAACATAAAGTAAAGACATTTTAAAACACATTCGTAATACTCTTACGCAATAGCAGCATTTTCATTGAGAAATCAATAAAATTACATACTTTATAATCTCATTTCGAGTTGTATGATGTAATGTATTAAAGTCATAGAGATTTAATTATGTGTAAAAATTAACTCCTATAGGTGAAAAAAGGACCAAAAATTAGAATCGATTATTGATTTTAGTAATCTACTTCTAGAAATAATAAACAAATCGATAGAATTCCAAAGTTGATATTTCAATACTTTCAATCATTTATGGGTTTTTTTTCTGTTGTTGCTGTTGTTGTTTTCAATCAAAAAGACTTCCTTTTTAATGAAAACAAAATAATTCTCTTCCAATAACGCAGAAAATTTAACACGTGTAGACCTTTCTAATAAATCAGAAAGCTCAAAATAGTTATCTCCAACGGAAATGCAGGGCACTGGACAGTAATAGAAAAAGGAAAATTCTTTTGATAAGAGCTGTAGCTAATTGCTTCATTTGATAAAAATTCTATATTTATTTACATTATTAAATACACTACTTCTGTGTCAAACTAGCTCATTGAAATTAAGGTGTCCAATAAGTGTGTCAAACTCAATACATCAATTTAGCTATAAATTATATTTTCATTAGAATGATTTTGGAGAATATATAATAACAGTTACACGTGAATTTGCACTTAATTTATTTAGCACTGCAGAGTTTTCAAATGAGTATTTTAAAACTTTATTCGTTTATCTACTTGTTACTTGTTTGTGTTGACGTTACATGTTAACTAATGTTGAATGTTCTGAAAAATTTTAATTTAACGTATAAAAGTTATTTAAAATACTTAAAAAAATGCGAAAAAGAATAAAACTAGGAATCTTTTTAAATTATAAAATCATTCAATTAAAAACTTCATTCATTTTAGGGAGCACAATGAAGTTTAAAACAGGACGACAAGGTCGGGATTTTATTGAACAAATTGTGTGTGTGTGTGTGTGTGTATGTATGTGTGTATGTGTGTGTATGTATGTATGTATGTATGTATGTATGTATGTATGTATGTATGTATGTATGTATGCGTGTGTATGCATGCATGTAGGTATGTAGGTATGTGTGTGCGTGCATATAGGTATGTAGGTATGTATGTGTGTGTATGTATGTATGTATGCATATAGGTATGTAGGTATGTATGTGTGTGTGTATGTATGTATGTATGCATGTAGGTATGTGTGTGTGTATGTATGTATGTATGCATGTAGGTATGTGTGTGTGTGTGTGTTGTCTTTATTGAATATAAATATATTTGTCGGTTATATAGTGTGGTGTGTGGAGCTAGAGGTCATTCACATCGTGGCCACTGAAAAAAAATATACAGGAACGTTGTAAGACTGCGGTAAAATAAGGCTACAATTTTGAAAAGCAACCTTAAAATGTGTGTGAAAAATTAGAACCTTTTTTTACCCCTAACTTCTGTGGTAATAGATTTCCTTTTTTAAATTAATTAAAGTTCAAATATTGTTTAATATTATCGTAATAACATTGTGGTGGACGTGCTGTCACGTTCTTCGGTGTTTGAGTGTTAGAATAAAGATCAGCCATAATTAGAACAATTATATTTTATTATTTTATCAATTAATTCTAACAACCTAGGGTAAGAAATGCACCTTTTATTTAGTAAAGGAGCGAAAGAACGCTAAAGAGAGATATTTAATATTTAATTATAATTCAAATAATTTACTCTTAGAACGTTTTGGTAATATACGGTCTGAATTATCGTAATTCCGTTCTCAGCTATTCTTCTAGTCGTTTTTAATCTAATCCAACTTTTTGACTAAATCGTCGATTAACAATCTTTAATTAGTCAACAATTAATCGTCGAGCAACTCTCGACTAGCTCACAGCTACTTTCCGCTAATCACCAACTGTTATCTTCTAACTCCAAGCCACTAACTGCTCGTACCTAAAAGTTAATGCTTAAATATCATCCTTCATTTACATAAACCGTGTCTTCTTCTGGAGGAAGTTTTCAAAAGAACAATATTTAAAAGATACAGTTTTCCCCAAAAGGATTAGTATGAAACTGGCGGATAGACCCATTACAAACTTTTTCTAGCTTATATATTTCTTCACAGAGATCCAACTGCCAACCTCTCTCCAAATACGGGGCCAAAAAAAGGCATTTATTATTCTATTGTAGGAACCTGGGTTTTCCATCGCTGACATCTTCATTCCCGGAAAACATTTTTGCGATTCTTTCGCAAAATGAATTATTTTAATTGTTTCAATGCGTAATTAATACGCTAAATAATGCAAATTACTTAATTAGGTTTATTTAATTAAAAGTTTTGAATTTAGTTAGGGAACATGACGGAATCGATTTTACATACAATGATTGAATTTTAGGAATACTTAACATATAAATGTTTTTAAAAATAATGAATTTTATAACGTAAGTTTATTTTATATTTTAAGCTTAGTTTAATTTCATTTACTTGCTGATTTTCTTTAATAGTGTAAATATGTCATTTACAATTAAGTTTTTTTTAACACGCTTTTATAAGTTTCACTTGTATTTAACGGAATCTTTGAATTCGATTTTCATCCACTTTCAAAGGTCAGATTAATTCAAAATTTTGCACACTTGTCCAGGACCGAAGACAATACAATAACTTAATAATTTTGTTCCATTGTCCTGATCAGGATCATCGGATTTATGATTTCCCCTTTCCAGATTTGGTGACTAAAAGATTAAGTTTTTTACTTTTTAGTTCGAAAAATTGTAAAATCGTGCTTTTAGTTTTTTTAAACTATAATTTATTATTTCTTTGAACGTTTTATTTAAGTGTCCATTGTTTTCGTGATAAGGATTATCATAACATTCTGAATCACATTAAACAGAAATCTTAAACTTTTTTAAAGATAGGATTTTTTTAAAAAAATATCCTATCATTTTTTCTTTCTCTAATTTTTTTCATTTATTATATGCTCTTATTTCTCAATGACTTAGTTAAGTCAAATATATAAAAAATTATACAAATAAAAAAAACTATGGTATATTATATGTCTATAAAAAGAATTATATATATATATATATATATATATAGAATTTAAAGTATTATGGATATAAAATATCCGATCAGTGAGGTTACAACCTCACCAATAGATGGCGCTACCAGCAAATATATGCGTCACCCCTCCGGAATGGTGGGTTTTTGAGCAGAAGCGAGAGCGGCGAAGAACGAGACAGACGTGTGAGAGACAAACTCCAGTTTACAGGCATGAGGTCACGTGGTGGTCGAGAGGCTTAGCGGGTCACGTTTTTCGGTCAACGTGGAAGTCGATAGGCTTAGCGACAATTGAGTGTATGCTCCTTGAAATAGCTCATGTTGTAAACCAGTATTTAATCGGAAATCAATCTAATGTTTAATTAAACAGTAATTTTATCCTAACCAGTTTGTTTCTTTGAATATCAAGATCCTGGACATAGTGACTCACCCCTAGACACCAAAAGAAAAGCCACTTGTATAAGTAAAATACACCCCTACATATATATATATGTGTGTGTGTGTGTGTGTGCTACAAATATATAAAAAAATAGTTATAAACCTAAGATAACTATAGTCATGATCGAATAGTCTTAGCCACAGTAGTAATAGAGCAAACTGCTGGCCTTAAGAACCAGGATTGCAGGTTCATATATATATAAATACGTAATATAAGTAAAAGTTAATATATATATTTATTAATTACTTTACTAGCACAATTAATTAGATATTAAAGCAGTTAAAGTGTAATTCAATCTCTTAAAAATTAGCCATCTAATTAAATTTCTTATTTCTCAAAAATTTAGATCTTTGGACTTTTTTTCGATCTTAATTTTCGATTCTTTGACTGTTGCTTACATTTTCAGATCTTCCTTCTGCGTTATACGTTAGGCTTAAAGTGGCGACTAATGAGCACAGTATTTGGCTCAAAATAACTGGTCACCAAAAAAGAGGAAAAAAATCCAAGATGGCTGTAGCCTGTTCTATTTAATCTCTGAATGACAATCCTACAAGCAATTAATGTTTTAATTTTTTTTAGTAAGAGAAGCTGGTACTCATACTATTATACAGTTGACCAATTTCACCAAATTAAAAGATATGGCTAATTAAGGAAATGTCTCAAAATGTTGTCATCAGTATTATTATTGTCATCAGTACACGCGGCATTTGGCGACGTCTTTCAATTTGACAAAATTAGTCGACGTTATAATACGTAAGTACCGAAAAGTTTTATTCCTAGAGCGAAGTTTTATTACAGAGTTATATGGAAAACATCTTAATTTTTAATCCATTTGTGTATACGCATGCATTCTTCCTCAAAATGTTTTGAGAAATGTTTCATTGAATTTCAACCTAACATTATTTCAGTAAAAATGTCCTAAATCGAATGTCGAATGGTACTAAAATTTACATATCCTCTAATATTTTTAAACTTTAGGATATTTTATACAACTGTGCTATTCTGTAAATATTACTTATTTTGACTATTCAAAGAAAAGACAACTATTCAAAGAAATTAAATTTGGTACTTTATTGGTATTTATTTTATGCTAATTAAATGCTTTTGGATAAATTATAATAGTATCTAAGGTAAAGGTGCATATTAATTACTGCATAGTTTATTTGTATCATTTAAACTGCATCATTATTTGACTAGTATCTCAAATTCATTTTCTCATCCATTGTATTTTTTAAACTTACACAATTTTGATAATATACTATTAACGCACGTGTATCAGCTTCTTTTTTGTGTTTTGTAAATTGCCACATCCTAAATTTGTTTCATAAGAATTAGATTTAATGTTTAATATTTTGTTAGTTCTATCGTTATTTTAATTTATCCTGATAAAGTACAATAACATTGGATTAAATAATACATTTAAATTTCTGAGTATTCAATGAACATAACTATGTTATAATAATCATAATTCATAAGTATTTCAAATTCATGATTTTGTTTATTGTTTTCTATCAAATGTTTCAAAATATCGCTAGTGTGAGTATATTCATTATTTTGTGTATTTTGTAGATAATGACCAAGTTAGAACTAAAAGAAACTTATAAATATTTTATGTTTTCTTGTTTTAGTTTGTGCAGTGGTGTACACGGTGGGGTTTGGAGACTCAACCTCTCCCATCGAGCGACATTATTTTTAGCATAGAATTACGCCTTGGGGCTTCCGTCTCCGTCAGGGGCGGGCAAACTTTTCCAGGATACGGGCTACTTATAATTTTTTCAAGGAATTGTGGTCCACTTAGTGGTGTAGGTGTGGTGAGCTAAAAAAAAGGTCTACAATATTTATTTTTATTTAATAATTAATACGGAATATGTACTTACCTATATATACATAACTACAATAAAATAAACTCACACTTTTATAGCCGTGTTTATTTAAAATAAAACGCAAAATTCAAATATAATAATAATAGCTACATATATAATAAGTTCAAATGATGAATTTGTTATTAAATAATTCAAAACACATTAACAAATTAAGCATTTTCATCTAAAGTTAGCACTTATATTTATAGTCAGTAAAGACTTTGTCTAAATACTGTCAGCCCATCTTGACTATTTCAGTATATAATAACAAACTGCTAATTTTCAGGCGATCACTCCAAATTGTCTTGGAGGTCCACCGGTCGATCGCGATCAACTTAATGCGCACCTCTGTGTGTGGGTGTGCTTGTATGGTCTACGTGTTTTCAGGAATATAATTTTGCCCCTTTCCCATAAAAATAAAGGTAGTAGCCACTCAGTGTGGGGCAGAATCATGTGCTTTTAATAAATTTGAATAATACATTCTGTTATTTGCACTTCTAATAATTTTTTGCATGTCTTTTTGATGAAAGTATCGTAACTAAATTATTATCTCAAGCAGTATTTTTTCTCGCCCATTATATTTTTTATAAGTTAATAGACTTTTAATGAGATATTATCCCAAGTAATCACTCCATGATTTTATGAATTATATCATGTTAGTACCAAAAAATTAGTTACAGTAATTTTGTTTTATCGTTCATTTTGAGCTAATGTATTTTAAATAAAACAAAATTTTATAGATAGATTATGCATTTTTGTGTGGATTTTTACTCACACTTTTATATATTGGTTTGTCAAAAAAAAAACTTCTCAAACTCGAAGGGTTGTTCAGGGTGTTGGAAGGGTTATAATGACATGCAATTTGAACAATAGGAACTTCATATATCACGTATTAGACATTTACTTATAAAGTACAAGAAGATGACAATAACTAGTGATATGGCGTGACAAAAAGTTACGCAAATGTCATGGTTCTTCACATTTCGCAAAGCAAAATATTGTATCCTGTTGTGTATAAAACAGAGAACATTCCACAGTTGCTGTTATAACTTCCATCCTAATGTAGTTCTTCCAAACACATGGACTGTACCAGATAGATTCGTAAAAAGTAAGAGCAGATGTCACCTTTTAAGAGAGGACATGCAATTGGACAAAAAGAAGCAAGGTGGTCCAATCGCAGGAGTGCTCGCAAATTGATCGAAATGGTACTTCCATTTGACGATGTTTGCAGGGATGGGTGAATCATGACCATTCAGAGCGTCGATAAAGTGACGGTTGTCCGAGAGTGACAGAACGCGAGGACAAAGGGATGTCCAATTGGGGCTTACAGCCTTTGACTCTATTAAACGTATAACAAAGACACCAGTGACTGTACGAGGGCTGAGGTCTTGGAAGCCACGGACTGCCCCAAAAGCAATGCACATTGCCAGGAGTGTTTGCAGTTCCGTATATAAACATTATAAATATTCAACTGAAAATAAATAATCGCGAAATTTTGATGCATTTGTAGAATCCGTTCCAGTAAATTCATATTGTTCCTTTGGAATAAACCTTTAAGGCGACAGGGAATCTTTAAGAATTTCTTTTATTTTTAATTTTTGAATTTTGGTTTTATTTGTATTTAATAATAGTCATTATTAAGTAAGTGAATATATAGAAGAAAACAAATAAAAGATCAACGTTTCATAAATTTTTACCTCTATAATTATATAAAAAAATATATAAATACCCACACCTTAAAGCTAATTTCATGTGCAGTTTCACAATTAAAATAATGCACATGTGCAAAAGTTGTTTCTGCCTTTATTTTTTTTTATTTCCATGATTTTAAAAGCGTTCGCAAGTTAAATATTGCACACACGAATGAAAGCAAAATCAAATAGCAATTTATAGATAAAATGTATCAAAATCGAAATTTTGAATCTATGCATTTGTTTAAATAAATATCTTAAAATATTTTAATAATAATTGCATTGAATTTAAAATAGATGGGATACATTATCACCGAAAACAAATACATAAAAATGGGAGTGGGAGAGTTTTGCTATCATTGTATTGCGAATTAGATTTTTAATTTACCAGAGTTACAAAAATGAGATTTAGAATTTGGCTTTGGGAGAATCAGTTTTGAGAAGTTTGAATTTCATTCATAATAATATCATAAAAAGCCCACTCAACTTTCAAATCTAGATCAAATCCATTTGCTCTCCCCCCCCCCCCAACAAACAATACACAAACTAGAATTTTTGCATGAATTTCACAATTCTTTCCTGAAATGATTTGTTACTACATATGAAATTTTACGTATGTCAGTTTCATTTGCGCGCGTTAGAAAAATAATTAATTCATTTTTTATCAGGCTCTTTTCTAGCAGATGATCTGAAGAATGGGTGTGTCAGTTTTGTTTATTCTGCTGTCCAACATCAAATATTTTTCCATAACTTAATAAAAAATACAGATAATGCTATGATATCATGCAGGCATGTTTATAAGGATCGATAGTTGGTAGTTTTTTGGGTACCATGTCGTCTTAAAATGAGTGATTAGTGCTGAAAATATTGCTTTTAAAATATATAATAAACAGATTAGTAATTTTATTTCGTGCAAATGTCTAATTTTATTTAAAAAAACAATCTAGACACATTTGTGAGGGAGGGGGATAGCATGTTCTGTTATTCAAACTAATTCGCATTTTATCAATTAATTTGCAAAATAAACATTGCTCTGCTAATGAATTGGGCTGATTCTTGAAGAAGCATGATATTAAATAGAACAAAAGTGAGAGAAATTCGTTGTTAATGCTATGTCAGTTATTTTTTTTTATAGAAGACAGTCAAGATATTTTTAAGCTTTCAAGAAAAAAAATATTACTGTCAAGCAAATATTTTGGATTCGTGTTAGTAATCATAATTATATTTATACTAGGCATTCAATACCTTTACACAAGATCTGTGCGAAACAAGTATCCAAATTATATTTTAAATAATATCCATGCATTTTTGTGATTTTTTTTTAAAAAAAAAAGAAAAGAAAAAATTGGCGGAAGATATTTAATATAATAAGAATTTCTATACAAATTTTTGTATGCGTAACTTTTCGAACGATTTGTTTTTGAATAGCGAGGGTATATTTAATTTTGCTAATCGGACACAAATAATAAAATGTAATTAAAAATTTTACATTCCAATTAGTTTTTTTTTCTTTCTTTGGAAAAAAAAATAAAGTAATCCCCCAGAATAGCAAAAGTTAATTATGTTTTATTCTTTTTCATTAAATACGAGCTTGATTAAATAAATACGTTTTCAAAATAAATTTCTAGTATGCAATGAATAAAATAAAAAAATCGGTTAATCTGTATGGCAAGAAAAATTCTAACATTTTTGATGTTAAGGGAATTCGAAAGATACAAAAGAGAGGAATTTGCAGTCTACAAAAACGACTAGAATATTTAAAAAAATATCTGAAAAAATGCTTTGAAGTATGCTTTTTTTAGCTCATTAATCATTCGGCAAAAAAAAAATGAGTATCAATAAAATTCAAACTTATATTTTTATCTCTCAGAAGGATTAATTTTTTATTATACTTATATAGGTGAGAGTCGAGTATTAAGAAATAGTAGAGTAATATGGAATACCGATGTTTTAGCTCTATTTCTAGTTGCCGATGCGTGGAAAAATCTTGTACTACTGAAGAAAGACTCTTAAAATGTGTGCATTGCAGTGAGCAGGGAAGTCTTAAGGACTAGACTTACTAGACTCGGGACCAAGTCCTCGACTTGAGAGAGAGGCCTCATCTCGAGATTAATTCGACCTCAAAAAGGCATGATCCGAATAACTTGAATCGTAAAATTCGCCAAAAACTAGGAATTTCGAACTATACGCTTACTTACAAAAGAGGAAAGATTACACTGTTATGCCATGTGCATCACCTGCATCTCAAAACCGTTTCTATACTCTCAGGCCCCCTAAACACTTCAAATTGAACTTCCAGAACACCCCCACTCCCTTCCTTCAGTTCTTAACTCGCCAGTTTTGGGTTGGGAGAGATGTTCCCTTACTCTCTTACTCTTTTCCCTTTCTTCTTTCTTTGTTTTTACTGCTTGAAGAGTCTTTCCATTATCTACCACCTTTGTACCTACCATGTCGTAGACTGGCAACCATATGGAAATAGTAGTGTGTCGTCATAGTTTGACCACAGTTGCTCCTTTCTTACCTTACGACAACACGGACCACTCACACACTCTTTTGTAAATTAGCACTATAATTTAATGAAATTGTTTGCGATTACCTTAAAAATATACATTGTATTATATGAACTATTATATATATATATATATCAACTTTTTAACTATCATCTTTTTCATCGCTTATCCCGCTTTACTCTCCTTTACTTTTACACATCCTTATTCTTTGTTGAGTCAGTGTCATTGTACTGATACAACAAAGGTTTTCTTGAGCTTTGATCGTTGCGAAATCATCAATGTAGTATCATTTTGAATGCAAATCAACATCCAACTTTTTATTTATTCCATTGGAGATCTCATTTCAGTCTTTACTTTCTTAAGGGCAGAACTGATTCTTTCATGGCCCGCTAGGCTGTGGTACGTTCAATGTAATTTTTTTTTTCGCTCTCCAATTTTTTGCGCCCTTAAATCTTTTGCACCCTAGGCCCGCGCCTAGTGTGCCTAAGCGGAAAAGCGGCCCTGCCATATCTAGACCTAGGCCTGCCACCATACACCATCATCACTCATTTAGTTGAATGGTGACAGTCGGTTTGTAAGTATGTGAGTCATGCGCATTTATTAGTTGCAAGTCAGCATTTGTATGAGTATTTGTCAAAATATGCTATCTACTTGAAAGGACCGTAGGTAGAACCTACTTTTATATATGGACCCAGGACCTTAAGAAGTCTTGAGACGTCACTGGCAGTGAGAGTTGACTACTTGTTGTCACCATACCACTCACTACGCAACAATGTGTATTTTGCGATTTTCCGAAGTTTTTGCAAATAGGTTTTCAAACATTTCTACCCACCAGCACACGTGGGACTTGAGTATTAAAGTTAAGCTTAATGTATACTAAAATAATTGTAGTTTGTAATACTGTAGTTGTTTTCTTAGCTGGTAATATTTTGACCTTTTCAGTTTAAAGGTTCATTTTCCAAGATAGCGGGATAACCGCATACACTGACAAACGTACTGCCACGACCCAAAAAACCAAGAGCCTTGGGAAGCCCTGGCCACTGTGGGTCTTATTCCGTGGCACCTGGAGAGAGCCGAGGCTCCTGCATGCAAACGTGAATACAATGTGTCGTACAAGTACCGGATATAAGTTTGTGGGATGGAATTGCACGCCTGTTGTTCTTGGTCGATAGCTGTCGTTGCCGTCCAATGATGCACCATTCGCGCTCGATTGGAGTAATATCTGATGATCTAGCAGGCCAAGGTAACACTTTGATACTCTATAGTGCATGTTAGGTTACAACAGGATAAAAGGGCATGGTTTTTCTGCTTGAAAACACCCCTTGAATGATGTTTATAAATGCCAGTGCAACTTTTTGAATTACCAGACTGATGTATTAGTTTGCAGTCAGGGTGTGTGAATAAACCTCGAGAGTGTTTCTGTAATCAAAGAAAATTGTTCGCGTCAGACCATAACAGTAGGTGCAGACCCAGTATGTCTAGATTGCAGAAAGGTTGTTTGCAGGCGCTGACTTGGCCTTCTTCTAATCAATAATCAGCCATCACCTGGTACCAAAACAGAAACAGCTTTGATTGACAAACACAACACATCGCCACTCCGCTCTCCAATGATCTGTAGCGTGACATCCCTGAAATCGAAGCTATCGTGATTTGGAGCTAATGGTATGAACGCTACAGATAATCTGGCTGAGAGCTGTTTCAAAAACGATTAATTTGTTACAGTTCATTGGGTCACACGGGTGTTGAAAAAAAACTGTAATTTCTGCTGTAGATGCACTACAACGTTCTCCAGCCTTGTGGTGAATACGATGGTCTTCTCTGGGATTGATGACCCGAGCGTGGTTGGACTATAGTTTTCTTGAGGTAGTGCTTTTCCGGGACCACTGCTGACAAAAATCATGCACAGTGGATATGTTCCTACTTAGTCTTTATGCAATATTGTGGAAAGAAAATTCACCTTTTTTTCAGCTGTATTATACAACCTCGTTCAAACTCAGAGAGCTGTTGATAAGGGCTTCTTCGTCTTCTTTAAGTCCTTCTGGACTAACATCAACTCACTACATTAAATCCAACGATAAATAACACTTACAAACTTTATAGCGCGGATTTAAGATACACTTGATTCACATTCTCCAAGTGGCGCAACTAGGGCCACTTTATGCACCTAACGTAGAATTTGAATCAAAGTAATTTTTCAGATCTATAAACTAAACTTAAATTAAACTCAGTGGCGCAACAGCCCATGAGGGTCAAGGTCTACTTTACCTACCTCAGTTTTCGTGACCTTGGGCACTGAGGTGCATGAGCGGATGTCGAAAAAACTGACACCGTGAAAGTTCTCAAGAAAACTTGGTACTCATTTATCGACCCACTGAAGGGATGAAAAGCTGAGTCAACTTTGCCCAGCCAGCCCGGGGTTTGAACCCCGGACCTGTGTGGAGGAAGTACAATGCGCTACCACTCAGCCACTTGGTTTCTAAAACATTGGTATACTACAAACAAAAATAAAAGCAAATGTCCTTCATTTTTACCATTTAATCAGAATTTCTAATTCTTTTTTTTAAAATTATTACACCTTTTTTATTTAAATGTATTTCATATTGATTTCATTTTCACTCTTTCCTCTTCACCATTCTATGCGATTTCATTTATTTAAAATACGTATATGATTCTGAAAAATAATTTCAATTTTTTTCTTAACTAGGCCGTTATAATTTTTCAACTAGGAAGTTTTAGACATAGTATACAAGTTTGTTATACAAAATCTGAGCAAAATAATATACTTCGTGTAAAAGATCCCTAGAGTGTCTGCTTGGCTAGGATGCTTTCGGCAAAATTAAATCCTAGTGCTGGTTCGCATCGTCAGAGCTCAAGTGCCTCCCTCTCAGGGGGGACTGGGCGTCAAAATTACTTGCGGTAATTGGTATCGCCTATATGATGCCGCACTGAAAAGTGATACCAGCTCCTGGGGAATGTACTAAGTCTGCAAAGGTTAAAAATATGTGCAGCCCCATTAGAAAAAAAATTGATGATATGAATTGGATCAGTATTTACTATTTTTAAAAGAAAACAAAGTTACAATGAAGACCTCCCTCGAAATTTATCGAGTTGCAAGACAAATTCTATCGTAGTGATACTTTCCTTAATGTGGAGATACTTTTGAAAATACTTTTAACAGTACGGGTGTAAAATCGCATCAAGTGAGAAGTTTTTTACAGTCTTAAAGCGAGTAAAAAATTATTTAGGAAAAATTAAGGGAACTAAGACAATTTAAGTATTTAAGGTAAGCGAATCGTTTCACTATTTTAGTTTTTCGACTCTTGGGAGCCCATGGGCCTCAAACCTTTTATCACCAGGGGCCTCCAACTATTTTAATCCGTCTCTGCACTCGGTCCCACCCATCGCATAAGTTCGAGGTATTACTGTATCTGTGTGGTTAAATTTGCTATTTTTACCAAAACTAATCGAATCATCTATAAGAAAAGATAAACAAAACAGGACACATTATTCGCTTGATGTACTTCAAAAAAATTAATAGAGATTGACCAAGCAACTATTAGCAGGATCAACCTGAAGTTGTTATGTAAGTGAACGGTTATTGATTAATGGGAGGAGAGTTGAATTTTGAAAGTTAAATTTATTTAATAGTGGTACATTGCTATCTAGATCCAAACTCTTTTTCAATTCCTGCTATTAGTTCAAAATCTCCCTATTTTCAATCGTTAATAAAAATGCATTTTAAAGAGCTCAATTGAACTAAAATTTTATATACACGATTATTTTGGATAACAATACGGTAATTTAATTATAATTAATAAAAATGAATTGATTAAAACTAATTATTCAAAGGATTACAGATACAGCCCCGTTGGCACCATTTTTGGCGACTTAACGACCATTTTAGCGACTTGTGTCAAAACCTTAAAAGGATTTTTTCTCACATTTTAAAGCACTCGTTTGAGCTAAAATTTTCTATACACGATTTTTTTGAGTAACGATACGAAAATTTAACCAAAATTAACTAAAATGAATTGACTGAATCTAATTATTTAAAGAATTACAGTTACAGTCACGTTGGTTTCATTTTTAGCGACTTGGGTCAAAACTTTTGGATCAAAACAAAGGCTTTTTTTCTCTCACGTTTCAAAGTAGTCAGTTGCACTGAAATTTTATACACACGATTGTTTTGGGTGACAATACGATACTTTAATGATAATAAAAATTAATTGCCACTTAATATTGTGATTCTGATATGTATATTCATATTTATATTGATTGTAATTATTTGATAAAAAAGTAACTAAAAGGAAATTTTTCTTTGTTGACCTAAGTAGGAATAGACTTAAAATTTTTTTATAATACTTGTTAGCATTAATTGAGGAAGTTATTGTTGAAAGTGCTCTCTCGGATAAGCCTTATTGATCATTGAATCTGACACCTCGACGTATTCACGGGAGCTTCTGTTATTTCGTGGAAGCAAGTTTTCAGATAAGTCAAGTTCAATGATTTACATCAGGCGTGCCAAACTCCCGGCCCGCGAGCCGCATGCGGCCCATTACGAACATTTTGGCCCCGGCCAATATATCGACACACAATAATATATAATAAAATAACAAAGCGAAGCAGAATAAAAATAAGATAGACTTCGTTAAACTTTTCTTTTTAAGTATGCTCTTTTTTGTGCTATTATTAAACAAAATGCGAACATTTATTTGAATATACCACTATTAGGTAAATATGGTATTTAAGCATAATGAATATCTAAAATATGTCAAAAGTTACATACTGACTTTTTGACAGATGAAAAATTTTGAAGTAATTTAATAAAATCGATTCAAAATGCGTTAAGGAAAGTTGATTATAAACTGTTAAAGAACTGTTAAATAATTAACAGTAATTTGTTGTTGTCCGAAAAGCTGAAAATATAAATTATTAATAAGATACTCTATTAAATAATTAGCACTATTTAGCTGTAAAAACAACTGATTGGCATAATTTTTTTTATATTAAGAGTGCAATAATTATAGGACTCAGTTCTCTTATAATCTTGTACTGATTGGTGCTCGTAACAGAAAATATTTTGCTTTAGGAAAACAAGATGTATGCGTTGAATAGGTTATGACTCACATTAGGCTTATAGATTTGTGCAGTTATTCTCTGTCTGGTAAGTTAGTGTACAAAAAAAACATTGTTTTTTCATTAAAATTTTTTATTATTTTTAGTTAACAACTGTTTATTTCAGACCTTTGTATTCAGTATGTCTATATCGAAGTCAAGTGGTAGTTTACGAAAATCGCAGATGAACAGCGAATAATCCAAGCAAAATAGGAATTAGAATATTTTTGCTAGAAGTAAAAGATAAAATAATCGCATAAAATATAAAATTACTATTAATTTACAAAAGTTATTGGTGAGAGCAGTTATTTTCGGTTATGAAGGGCAAATAAATCTCCTGTTTGAAATAGTATTTATGAAGCTCTATATCAGGGGTGGGCAGACTTCTCCAGGGCACGGGCTACTTCTAATTTTTTTCAAAGGTGTTGGCGGTCCACCCAGTGGCGTAGGCAGTAGTGAGCTAAAAGAAAGTATACAATTTAGTCGAATCTCAATTTTACGAATCTCTATTTTTTTTCGAATTTTTCTATTTAGTGAACTTTTTCCTGGACCAAGAGCATTTTCCGATTTTCTTCGTAAAATTACCTCCAAATAGCGGAAGTGCATTTTCTATTCTACGAAATGTTCTCTTATGATTCGATTTTTTCCCCACCATATTTTTGAAATACCGTATTTACTCGAATCTAAGCCGCACTTTCCTCCAATGTTAATGCTACTGAAAATCGGAGTAGAGAATGAGAAACGAAGAGAAAAAAAATTGGTTGAATGGGGTATTTAGAGTAATTACACAGCTTCAATGCATATATTTAAAAGTTTGCAATAATAAAATAATTAATTATTCACTTTTTATTAGTTTTCCTTTGAATTTATTTTAA